>KZ506070.1:238413-256495 GCA_002844005.1 Limosa lapponica baueri | reverse complement strand
CCACAGGAGTATCTTTTTACTTCCAAAAACCAGTAAGTATTTAGTGCTAAGCCCTTTGCAGAAAATAAGAGTGTTGTGTTAAAAAAACCCCTGAAGTCATCTCAAGCTTCAAGTTCAATAAAAGCTCTTATCAATACCTAATTTAACGTACTTCCTAGTATGCATGTTTCTAACCTCCTCCTATTGGTATTTCTCAGAAGAAAGCTAATTTGAAATATATCCTGGGGTATTCCCCTGAAGCCTAGATCACATGATTCTTTATAAACATATAAAGGCAAGTAGCTGTCACTTTTCAAATGAGATATACATACATGTTTGTGCATATGGACAGAAAACAGAGTTCTATATCTATGCATTATTATATTACAGGCTTCTGCATATCACCTTGTGTGCTGATAAGCAAATAACAGTCTAAAGCTCTGCTTTAGCATTTAAACTGAAAAAACGAACAGTATTTAAAATATTAAGTATACCTGGGATATTCTTCTGAGGTTATGTAAACTACATCCTGTTCTGACACAGATGAGGAAAAAGGAATAAAATTTCCATTTTGTAATGGCAAAAGCTCCAATCCGATGAGTTCACTGTAGACTCCATCAGAAAGCACAAATTCTAAAAGATGAAGCTTCTCTTCAGCAGTTCCACTGTGTCCAGATTTCCTTAGTACTTGCCGTACTACAGCAGGAGTCACTTTTTTCACAGCTTTAGCAGCAGAAATAGTAAGATGCACTGCACTAGCAATATTTGCTGGTACCTTGGCAATCTGCTTCCCTGAATTCTGGAGGTAGTTGAGAACAGACTGTGTGTACTCCAAACTCTCATCCATTTCAGAAAAGTGCACCTGTTCGACCTGTATCCACTGGTTACTCACTGAGTAAATAACTGTATGCTGGAGCAGCTCTTTAAAGAGAGGTACTACAATTGGTTTCCAAGGTACCCTGATTTTGTTCTCATCAGGCCATAACCTATAAATTCTTTCAGCTGACAATGGAAAATCCGAATTCTTCTCAGTCTCCATTCGTTTGATAGCTTCCAAAATAAGGGTGGTATATGCCTTTGGCACAATATTCACCACAAGAAGATCATTCCATAAAGCTGCTGGATCTCGCCATTGATCCAGTTCTCGCCATTTGATACTCCTCCTATTGTCCGTGAGACCAAAGAAACCACTAACATGAACTGGGAGTCCAGTTTTGCTTTCTTCACCTGGAGGCAAAGGCAGAAAACAAAACGCTCTTCCTGAAAAGTCTGCTATAGCTCCTTTTTCCTCCTCATTAGTTGATAAAGACATGGCTATTCCAATAGTAGGAACAAATTTCAAGTCATCAGCTAAACTATCCAGTTCAGTACACATTCCTCGACCACCTACACAATTACACACCAACCAAGATGTTTTCTGTGCGTCCTTAACGCTCTCATCTTCTACAACTATATTTACATGGTATGTCACACATGTTATGCTATTGCTTGGAACTGCTTTACAATACTGATTTATTGCAGTTCCTAAGATCTTGATAGAATTTGGTCTTTCATGTTTCAAGGCCTTGTTCTCACTAGCAGTTACTCTAAAAATCAGCCTCTCAGTTCCATCAGCTTCCCTAACATGCAATGACACATCCTGAACACTCTTCAGGAAGAGCAATACTGTGTCTGCATCTGCTCTGAAGGATTCAAACAGCTCCAGAACCTTCTGTTTGTCGTAAACATTGCTGCTCAGCTGGGAAGGCTGCAGACGAAGTGGGAAACGAAAAAAGGTACCAGGAAAGTTTCCATTCTTAAAGGTTTCCTTAGTGCTGCCAAACACACCAATGAATGGAGCAAACTGGTCTGTAAGTTCATTGATTTCCTTGCTATCTTCTTTTAGATTCCAGCACTGGCCTGATTCATGAGGTCCAAAAAGGGTTTGATGGGGATCAAGCATTCCAATCTGGTCACCACTGAAAATGCTAGGGACATCTGTATACATAAAAAACAACTATTAGTAATCCTAAAACAACATGCTTTTCAAGTACAGTCTTAAGGAACAAACTTTAAAAGGGTAAGAAAACAAATGGTATAAAACAGTGATGAACCTAGTCTAAATCTGATAACATACAATTCAGCGCTTACTGACAGGAAAAAAACAAGCACACCTCTATTTTGCAATTAGTATTTGCACTTTAGCAAATAGTGAGCAACAAAAAGTGTAATTTTTTTCAACTCTATACTTCTATCTTTCCAATATTTTCAAGAAAAAAAAAAACAAAACAATTTAATATACTAAAGATGTATTCTATTACATTCATACTTTGCAGATCTTGAAGGCTTGCAAACAGTAATCTTGTACATTTAAAAGCATAAATTCCCAGAATTATCAAGCTACTGAACTTATTAACTAAGCTTTTATCCATGCTCTACTAAGTAAAATATTGTGAAAAAACATCCTACGTCTTACAAACTCACTTCACAAGTTAAAAATGATATTTCAGCAAAAATTTTCTTCTTATCCTGTACTATTGTAACTATTACGTAGACTGTAAGCACTATTTACACTACGTGCTTCTTCTGTACAGCAGTAAAACACTTTGCCAGAATAACAGATTTCAAGACTGAATATTACCAGCTTGTGAAAGAGTATCTCTCTCAAATGTAAATGCGCATATACCTCTATTATGGAATATCCTTTCTAGCATGAAATAAAATCACTGCCCATTATGCAAAGAACCTGCATAAAAGTTTCTGTCTAGTCTGAACTTTCACACTTCTACTTGCATATCAACCTGCTACTGGAAGAAACAAATCTCCTCTAAAAACCTTCAAAATCCAAAGGTTACCTTACAGAGTTTTAGAAAATATGAAGGAAATTTAGCCAAGGATCTAATTTAAAAATGCACTATAGAGAAAATAGTAAATTTTTGATGAAGATATAAAATCATTAAACAACTCAAAACTTCAACATTTTCATTTTTAAATATCTACTGAGAGTACCTGTTATATGATAAACTGAATTAAAGCCAATTCCAAATCTTCCAACTTTCAGGGGATCATCTTTCTTCCTGCTTCTTGCTATTTCCTGTATACCATGCCAGTCCTCAGGGGTGAAAATTGCATCGTTGTATGCATAAAATGCTGGCCCTATAATAAAGAGGTAAGTGTAAAAAAGACGACATAAGAAAACCATTTACTGTTAAAAATTTCTAGGAAACAAACTTACAGAACTGAGAAAGTGTGTCTTTAAAGTACGTATTTGCAAATTTAATGAGGAAGCTATAACTCAAGCTGACACCAAATTATGCTTGGGCATGAAAGGAAGGTGTAGAGTTGCAGCAAAAACAGAAGCAAGAAGATGGATTTACCTCTGTACATGGTATTTAAAAGATGTATATTCTTATATCATATCTAGTTCTGGTGTCCACTTTTTAAAAGAACGATTCTGAAAAACTGTACAGAAAGCAGAAACCAACAAAACTTCTGACAGAAGTGTCCTGTGGCAAAACACTTAAACTCAATCTGTTCAGTCTATCAAAAAGATGTTTTAAAGATGTAATCACAGTCTACTCATACCTCCACTGGAAGGGAATACATGGCAAGATGTAACAATAACCTGTGTCTAGCAAGTGAGACAGACAAATTCAGATTAGAAGACATAACGAGGCTGATTAACAACTGGAAAAAGTTAGAAACAAGTAGTAGTGGACTATTCATAATTGAAATCTTCAAATCACAACTGAATACTTTTTGGGATGATTACGCAAACTAATTTGATTGATAAATGCGTAACTGACCCCTACCACACAAAGCCATATCCGATGATGTAAAAACCTTTTGTATGGAGCAAATTTGGTATAAAGAGGAGAGAATAAGAGGCAGGGAATAAAACAGAACTGCCTGGAGAGTGCTGAAATGTAAGGGGCTAGGGTAACCTTTACAATTAAGAACTGGAGATAGCTCTCAGAAGGTAGAGATTAATATGTAAAAAAAAAAATCTGAAAATGATTGTCTAATACCATGAACATTCTTACGTCTTATTTATTGAATTATGTTTAGTTGCTCTACTAAAAATCCTTTTTTTGCATTTTGGGATATGGAGTGAACCCAGGAAAATAAACACTGGGATACACAGTCACCCTTGGAGAAGTGATTTAGAATAAAGCGGCACATGAAGACTTTCCTCAAACCCGAAGCAGTTGGAAAGCTGCTACTGACAACCTGCAAGAAGACAGTGCAAGGCCTTCGATACCAAACACTAGCTTTGGAAAAGAATTATCAACATTACAACATTGACAAAATATGCACTTAGTAAGGTGGAAGTGGCAACAGAGTCATCCCTATATGGTCATCTCCACACAGCAAGGAGAAAAAACACAGAACCACAGGCATATTGAAGAATAATGGCCCAAATTAATAAAGATTATATTTACCCTGATATTGTGCCATGTCCTTTGACCATAGAGTTTCTGTTCCATACTGAGTTTCATCATATAAAAACCTAACCTCTGTGGCACCAGCATCTTCTGCGTTCTGTATCAGTTCCTGAGACAGCAAAAAGCCAAAAAATTTTAATGTACAGATTCTAGCAATGGCTGCCCAACTTAAACAGTAGAAAACAGTATGCAACTGTCTTAAGTGTAATTGTTTTCATACTTTTCAACCAGAATAATTTTATCCAGTTCACCTCAATGAAAATAGACAACATTTCAAAAGCAATATTCAGATATACACTATAAAAGTAATTTGAATTTGGAGCCCAAATACCACACACAAGCAGTATTTGTAAAGTTTAGGTATAAGCTACTAAACTGTTACTAGTATAACTAGCTTCTTGCAAATCAGAGTTGTAAAAGTCTCAAAACAATGCAAGATAACAGAAGAAAAAAAAAAGAAAAAAATATCAAAGTTTACTGTTAAGCCCACACAACAACTGTAAGACAACAGTGAGGCAACAAATCATAAAATGGCAATACACAGCACTCTTCTTTACATCAACTGAATTCCCTTTAAGTTAACATTTCACAGTATGAACCAACTGTTCAAGAGCCACGGTGCTCACTTCTAACACTTTCTCCGCAAAGGTCTGCAGAACAGTTCTGACCAGTAGCTCTGTAAATCATGAACCAATAGAGCTCACCTGTTAAATGAAGCCCATAGACTAGAAAGACGCTTATATTAAGACTGAGTATTTGTTAAGTAGTAGTAGTAGTAGTGGCGAGAGCTATGGAAAACTCTAATAACTAAAATGTCAATAAACTAGTTCTGTAAACGCTACCACTAATAAAATATGCCTATCCAGTCCCATTTACGTCAATAGCATTATACAGTGCAGACACGTAAGCATGATTATAAATACCTACAGGATTAGAGCTTCACACAATGCTCTATTTACACTGAATCAAAGTGTATCAGGGCTCCAAAGACAGACACTCATACATACATATATACACAGGTACACACGTGTGTATGTTTGTGTGGGTATACATAGGTTTGGCATAAGGAAGTATGTCAGCTGAATTGAAAAGCTATACAGGTACCTCACATCACATCCAATATACTCATACAACAAATTTCATTTAATTATGCATAAAAATAAAAGACTTGCTACCAAGACGAATCTTTACTTCAAAAATGCATCAACTAGCAGCAGATATTTCAGATCAGGTTTCATTCCAATATACTGTTGACAGTAAAACAAGCTCATTGCTATCTAATACCAAAAATATAACCCCTCCATTTTTCACTTTGTGACAGTATCTTCCGTCTATAAGGCATATCACACAAGTAACCAAAACATATTTATATTGATACTTCTACACAATTTTGAAGCAAGATGAAATAGCAAGAAATATACCCGTAGTTCAGCATACATAATACATTTTTAAAGAATCTCCATAAGGTATTCAATTACAAAAAACATGCAATTCTTCTTCTAAAAGAATAATTATGGCAATCATTCAAGAAGATACAGAAAGATAGCCAAAGCGTCTTGAAATATTAAATAATAAGTATGGAAACCACCATGTAGTCAGAGATTTGCATTCATGCTGTGGCACATAGAACATTTGCTACATGCAGCTGTAACAGCATTGCATTTGAAGAGTCCAAACAGTGAAATCTATTTTAATAGATCAGCAAAATCCCTCCCTAACAGTTTGTTAACTCTAAATGGCAAACCATGAAAAGAGGAACATTTCTACTTAAAAGATTTACCTATCTGAATTCTAAGGACATATCCTATTTCTTCACAGTGGAATGAAAAAATGGGTTCAAATTGTTAACGGATGAACCTTTCATGATTCAAATTCACCTTACATATTCAACTAGTACTGGGAAATAGTAAAAATGTAAGCACCCATCCTATGAATGGACACTGCTTAGAACATATCCAGGATGTAGTTTGCCAAAACAGTTGAAGATATGCTTATCTTTAGCGTTCACACTAAAAATAATCAACTTCTAGTTCCACGGTTGCAAAGACAACCTTTCAAGAGACAGCAGAAACTCTCATCATCTGTCACCATTTGTATTGGTGTGCTTTATATCTACAGATATATATATCTGTACCAAACCCCATTAGGTAGAACCTAGTATTCCCATACACTAACAAAATCCATTTCTTAACACCCGTGTGATGAAGCATTCTGATTGAGAAGCTTAACATCCAACTATGAACTAACCAATCCAGATGCTCTTCAAAAAACCAAACTGTCACTTCCAGGCATTAGCACAGGAAGCTACGATAAAACAGACAAATCATCTTCTACGGGTACCTGTCTTTCCCCTTGTGGGACTTGATAAAGTTAGAATGATCTATGTTTTACCAGATCATAGACTCATAGAATGGTTTGAGTTGGAATGGACCTTTAAAGACCATCAAGTCTAAACCCCCTGCCATTGGCAGTGACATTTTTCACTAGACCAGGTTGCTCAAAGCCTCGTTCAACCTCACCCTGAACACTTCCAATGATGGAGCATCCACAGCTTCTCTAAGCAACCTCTTCCAGTGTCTCACCATGCTCATCGTAAAATATTTCTTCCTTATGTCCAATCTAAACCTACCCTCTTTCAGTTTAAAACCATTCCTCCTTGTCCTGTCACAACAGGCCTCAGTATCAAGTCTCTCTCCTTCTTCCTTATAAGCCCCCTTTGTATGTTGAAAGGCTGCAATAGGGTCTTGTCAGAGCTTTCTCTTCTGCAGGCTGAGCAATCCTAACTCTCTCAGCCCTTCTTCACAAGAGACATGTTCCAGCCCTGTGAGGTGATGTGAACTCCACTCCAGCAGTTCACCATCCTGTTTACTGAAATTTTTTTTAGTGCTTAAATCAATATTGTCCTTTCCATTGTTAGGCTTGTGCACGTAACATTCAAATGTGGCACATCACAACATAACATGCCCTACTGATGCGTACTTTGAAGTCTCCTGGACCAATGACAAAACACCATAAAGAACACTAACCTCAGTTCAGAAAATCCTGTGACTTTCTTTTGTAATAAGAACCAATATCTAGACTAAAAATGTTTTTGAGCCCATACAAAACTGATGGGTTCATTATTCTTATCACTCTTAGATTGTCTCACAAAAGCCACTCAAAGATTCCCACCTTAGAAGTGCTCTTAATCTAATGATGAAACTTTGTGAAACTGTCAAAGTTCCCTAAGGAAAATATACTTACCTACCCAAAAATTCTACAGTAAAATCTTGTATTAAAGTCATCAGCTTATCCCAATCTTACACTAAGATAATCCCTCCCAAAAAACTGTATATACTATTAGGTGGTTTTACCATAGCTTACAGCAGAGATGAACAGTGAAGTAACAAGCAAAATAAACATTTTAAATAGCTTATGCTCACATAAAGTATATCATGAAGTCTCTGACTTAATTATATTATCTGCATTTTATCTCTATTCTTTATAAATTACAATGGCATCTGTGACAAGCCAACCCAGAGACATGAAAGACACACACACACACACAAAAAAAAAAGCCACACAATTCACTTTGCCTTGTCCACAGAAATGGAAACATGGATCTCCTGTGCTCAAATGAACATCTAATGAGGTACAACAACGGCAGGACTTGCTGGAAAGTGTTAAACTAATGGTATTACATCATGCATATTGAATGATTGCTAAAAATACCATTTATTGTATACCTTAAGAATCTGTCCTCCCTCTGGGTATCTTCTCAAAATATCCTTAAGAAAATCAACAAGTGGTGGCGTTGTTTGTCCAAAACGACCTAACAAACAAACAAAAAGTAAAGTGTGTACTATGTTACTATGCACTTAATTTCAGATTTTAAAAAAAATTACTAAACAATTACTGAGAATTTAGAAAAAATATTTACATTAACTCAAGGCCTGATACTGTAAAACCTTGTATTTCTAAAAGAAGCTGTAGAAATACTACATTATAAATATTTTTATTTAAAAAATTAAAATAGCAGTCTTGATGTTAGTGTCTCCATGTTGTTCTGTATCTGGATGAAACAAATTTGGGGGCCAAGTTTTTGAATCTGTTACACCCAATTCCAACTACTGAATGTTCAAATACAGCAACTTCTAAAGGACTACTACTTTTTCAGCAGCAGGACAGCATCCTAGGGCAGCTTTAACTTTTTTATAGCCAGTGATGGTCCCTACGGACAGCTACACACAGGCACAGTATACTTTGGTTCTAGCGTACACTCCCTGTTCTGGCATACCATGGTGCTGGGCCTGGTGCTAGCTTTGGCGTTTCCTGGGCTTAGCACAGGAGGGAAAAGAGTCTCAGAAAGGTACTAACAAGTGTTACGAAGTTCTGCTCTAACAGAAAGGTCTATCACAGAATGAAAGGATCAACACTCTTCAGTTCAAACTCCAGTCTAGGACTAAAGAGCAGCTCCCTAAATCCAAACCTGTAAAATATGTGCTTCAAACAAATATTAATAATACAATTCCCACAAGGAAAACAGACTCTACTGATGCTCCTTCTACCATTTCTCTTTAAAGTTATTAATAATTCTCTCTCTCTCCCTCCCCTTCTGCCTATACATGTGTTTATGTAAAGTACACAGATCCACACACATTATATGTATTATGGAATTAAAAAATTAGACAAAGAACCAACACAGAATACTCAGCAATGTAGAAGAAAGGGGATAGATAAGAGACATTTATTTGCTGAGAAAATATCAAGTAAAAATGTCAAACATCTTGTCTTCACAGAACTTTCATATCACTCTTTACTTAAGGTAAGTTCATAGCATCAATTAAAAAAACACCAAGAAATTGCAACTCACAGCTGAAAGCATGGAAAGTGTTTTATAACCTTTGCTATTATTTTTACAGTATATAGAAGTATATGAAAGTAAGCATGCAATATGCAAACTTCCAAAATAAGGTGAACTGATCAACAGCAGGAAAGTTTGGGTGTTTCTTTTCTTAGAAGAAATTCTCTAAAAATCAATAAACCGATCTTCTTTAAGTCTAACTTGGGCAGGCAGGCGGAAGTGTTTAAACAACACATTTCACTATGGGAACCACAAAACCAGACAAGTAGCTTTGAAGTGACAGGACCGAAGACAGACATTATTCTAAATCTTTGCATCTAAGAGCAGAGCTGCTCTACGTATGTTGCAGAAATTACTCTGTCTTGAGATAATGACTTACTGCATCCTGTCAAAGGCTAAACTGATTTTTCTTGAGTATTAGAGCTGGTCATATTGAACACAAAACTGGTTCCACAGATCTGAAGGATAAACTTTTTCCACAATACGGACAGTCAAGCATTGGAATAGGAGTCCAGAGAGCCTGTGCAGTCTCCATCCTTGTAGGCTTTCCAAACTGGACCAGATCAACCCTTGAACAACCTGGTCTGACCTCAGAGCTGACCCTGCTTTGAGCAGAAGTTTGGAGTAGAGACCTCCTGATGTTCTTTCCAATATAAATGATTCCGTAATCATACAAAAAGATTATGCATTCTTTGACAGACACCAGTGATGAATGAATACACAGATAACATGGGTAATTACTTCAGCAACCAATATGCTTGGCTCTACTGACCATACACTTCCTGAAGTCAGAAATTCACCGCCTTCCTTGATTCCATTGCTGTAAGGAAAAATCTCAGAACTAAAAGACTCCAGATGAACACAAAGGCTGGCATAAGAAGCCTTTAGATCTTTTAGACTGACTTACATCAGTTGTGGGCCAGAAAAACTTAAGTGCTTCATCTAGACATGGACTGCTTAGAGTGCTACCTCTAAGAAAATCTCACAGCCAAATATCCCATTCCTAGGAACAAAAACCAGCAACAGTTTTCCTTTCTCATAAAAGATTTCTTAGGACTACTACACTATCTTCTCCACATACTTGCATGGCAAAAAAACCAAACAGCTCAGAGAATCAAAAAAAATTTATTTAGTCTTTCACAGCCTACATAGTGTAAAAAGTTATCAGAGCAAACAGCCAGGAGCGAGAGAAAGAAAAACATTTGATGCAATAGAACCATGTGGTCCACTTCCATAGGGGTTTTCTAACTATTGCAGGTTCTAGAGAATGCGAACATGTACTTCTACCTAATATACAAATGCTTCATTTCCCTCTGTCACTAGAAAACCATCAGCCAGTACACTCATGCCTTACATAGGTTAAGAAATACAATGTTTTGTGACACCAAATAAAATATCTGCATGAAAAGAAGGGTTTCCTTCTTCATTGTACCATCCCATTAGCATTTATTTCATTCTCTTATATTAATGCTAGCAACCAAGTAACATAATCATTACAGATTTTATTTAGAGCCCTTCTGAAGATATTCAGGTATCATAATCTAATTCAAGATACCATGTAAGCAGATAAACCTGCAATTTTTGTAATAAATATGTAACTAAATGTACAGAATTAAAAAAGCAACAAATGAACAAAAAAATCAAAAGCTTTTTACCAATGATACAGTTTTCTATACTGAAAATATATCCTTTCAGTATCTAAATTGCTTACAAGTATTCAGCTTACCTATAGGACAAGGCAGATACTAATGCTACTGCAAGGCAAGTCTTATTCTCAAAGACAGCAGTATTCTAATTTCTACACGTGAAATTATAAAGAAAAAATTAAACACCAAGGCACTTAAAAAGAGAAGTTCAATTTTCTTGGAGCAGAATGAAAAGAACAAGTGAAGGGCTACCTAGGACTTGGAAGAAAAATAATTGCTTCCCATCTAGAGAAAAGAATAGTTTCAATTAACTCCAGACAGTGTTAGAAAATGCTTTGACCTTCCAGTTTATAAGCAGAGACAAGTATTTTTCATACCTCCTCCTTTCAACCCTTTTGACTGAAGCTTCAGAAAAACCTGATTTTGAGACTTCAGAAGATCCACAATCTTGGTACCATCAGATAACTGAAATAAAAAATAAGACAGATCTTGATCAGAACATTCTGCAGCACAAATAGTTCACTGTAGCTTAATTACCTACGTTCTATGAAGTCTGGTTTTATCTGAAAGTATACAAATACTCTGAAATATCCAATATTCAGTTTGAGCAGCACTTGCAGTCCCTGAGGTCGAGGATGGCCTCCTTTGCCTAATGATACTCCTCACATGAAGTATCAGTTTGTCAGCAACAGGACCAAAAAAAACCAGCCAAACAAATCAGGTGGAAAAATGCTTATAGAAGCATACGAAGAGCAAGACATGACCTCCCATTTCCACATTTGAAAAGTTCCATGTTCTGGGAACCTCTTGAAACCATACAACTAAAAGATTTATTGTTCTAAGGTACAAGCGCATAAAGAAAATAAACATATACAGGAAGTATGTGGTGTATGCACTCTAAAAAGTACATATGGGTAAGCAATTTCATAGGAGTTTTAAACTAAGTAGTATCAGCTCAAAGCAGCTGTAATACAGAATGCATAGAGACAGAAGTATGCCACAGAAACACCCCTGAATAAACCGACAGCCTCATCTCCCCACTACGTCTATACACAGACCTATGGACTCACCAGGAACACCACAGAGAAACTGGGGCAAACTAAGCAACAAACTGAGCAGCCATTGGGAAAACTATTTAGTAATCATAAAGCATTATGGTTTTGTTGCAATTCTAGTTTCATATTAGAGGAAAGACTGAGGGAGCTGGTTTTTTGGGTTTTTTTATTTATCAGAGTTAGGTTGATGGTTGGACTAGATGGTCTTAAAGGTCCTTTCCAACCTAGACGATTCTATGGTTCTGTGACCCTATATTATATGTGTGTCCCAGTCATATATGATGCGATGCTAAAACAGTTACATACGACATGATGTTATCCTGCATACCACGATAACAAATGCAGAATTAGAAATTGTGCTGTGCTAATTAGAAACTTAACCAATTCAAATTAGTTTCGACTTATAGTTGACGCCATTAAAGTTCTCTTACATAATATTATATTATTATATTAGTCTCGTTTATAGCAAAATTCAGGACTACTTCCTCACTTCGATGGGTAAAAACAAATGACTAGAAAGAAGTAGGCGCTTACACAGACATAGATGCTTACAATCTAACTACATTTAGTAAGTATAAGACAGCCCTAGTCCACAGTATGTAGTCATAATTTAAAAACATTGGTAAGAAAAAATGATATCCCTTTTTACTTAAACCAGTTTCAAATAGTAAGTACAACAATAATGCGTTTATTGTAAGTTCCTAGAGAAATGTTATACTTGAGATGATCTTGTTTCAAGATGTAAAACAGCTTAAACTGATATACTACCCACTCAAGACTCACTAAAATAAAAAAGAATCCACAGAATGCTGTAACACATCGCCAAGTATTAACGGGATAGAATAACTGCATTTTCTCAGGTAGGATTTTTGTAGTAAAACACCAGCAGAAACTAGGAGAATGAATAGATTCAAAGTTTAACACTGTAAGGAACTATGAGAGAAAGAGATACTGGATTTTATTTAATATCTGTAAATTGCAAGTAGAAGATTTAATGGAAAAAAAGATTTACTGATGAATATTCTACTACCTCAGTAAATTAAAAAATAACTTGAATCCAGTAGACAGGAGCTCAAAAGTTTATAAAGGATTTTCAAAATTGCTACTGTACAAATATTTCCATATGTATTTTAGTTTAATATTAAAAAAATAATAATCAGAATAGCTATTACAGTCTGCTTACTGACTGTTCTCTGCCAAAAGACAGTTTTCTGTGCCAGACAGAGTGCTGCTCAGATCTTCACTTCCAGACAAATTTTAGAAAGTGATACACAGATCTGCTTCCTCCCACAAACAGGAAGGCCTGGAGAGAACAAAATCAAGGACACACAAAACCAGGCAAGAAAATAAAAGATAAACTACATAGGCAGTTTGTTTCAAACCTGAGTGCTCAAAGATTATTTGTGTTCCTCACGTAGGTTCTTAAAAGCTTCTTGAGCAATTCAACTACTAACATCTAACTCTTTCCTAGGATCATAGAATGTTTTGGGTTGGAGGGGACCTTTAAATATCATTAGGTCCAACCCTCCCTGCAGGGACCTCTTCCACTAGAGCAGGCTGCTCAAAGCTTTGTCCAACTTGGCCTTGAACCCCTCCAGGGATGGGGCAGCCACAGCTTCACCACCCCCAGCGTACAATATTTCCTCCTTATGTCCAATCTAAACCTACCCTCTTTCAGTTTAAAACTATTCCCCCTTGTCCTGTCACTACAGGCCTCAGCATAAAGTCCCTCTCCAACTTTCTTATAAGCCCCCTTTGTATGTTGAAATGCCGCAATATGTTCTCACCAGAGCCTTCTCTTCTCCTTTATGCCTTTGCAAGCCTCCTTGCGCTACTTAACCCTAATTTCCAACCTCCTCTCTCTCCCCTTCTTGCCTTTGCTCATCCTACCCCACCAGTATCTCCAGGTTTCCATTTCCCAAGAGTGTGGCTAGAGGCACGCCAAGCAGTACTGAAATGGTGACACCGGCCTGCTGCCTTCAACAGAACAAGGTCATTCATTGATTTGACTCTCTCTGCTGTACCCAGACCTCCATTTTTAACTTGTAAAAGCTTCCTGTCACGGCAACATCAACTCTGCCGCTGAAGCTGGCAAGCAGGTAGAAAATCAATTAAAGACTGAAAGGAAGCCAGAAAAAGCACATCAGCACTCTCAGGTGAATCTTCTGCTCCCCTCCAAAGAAATAAGGGTAACGTAGATGGATTATGTCAGGAAAAGACCCAAAAACTCGAATGATAAGAGCTGGCATCATCAAGAGGAGTACGAGGGTTACCCGCTTGCCCAAACCATGCTTCCCGTGAGAGGCTCGCACCCGAGGCCGCCCACACACTGTGCCGCCCGCCCACCCACCACAGGACCCGGCACGACGCAGAAGGCCGCCGGCTGGTGTGAGAGGCCGCCGGAGAAGCCCCCGCCGCCCCCCGGCCCGCCCCGCCGCGCCCCCTCACCTCTCTGCCGCCGTGCCACAGCCGCTGCTCGCCCGGGGGGAAGCCGGCTTCCGCCTCCACCCGCGCCTTCACGTCCCCCACCGCCGCGGAGGGCGGCAGCTCGAAGGTCCTGCAGCCCAGGCAGTCATGGAGGACGGTCACCCGGGCCAGCCTGCGACAGACAACACGACAGACACCAGCTGAAGAGAGAAGACACACCGCAACGCCCTGACCCGGCACCCACCCGCCCGCCCGCCCTCCCCCTCGGGCGCCCCGGAGGCCCGGGACGGGCGCCGGAGCCGGCGAGAGCGCAGGGATGGCCAGGCGCTTGCCAGCCCCGATCTCCCGGGGCAAGAAGCCGCCGGGCCTGCGAAGGGAGCGGCTCCCGCAGCGCCGCACCCCCGCGGCCTCCCGTCCCGCCGCCACTCACATGCCGGCCCCGGCACACAAAGGACCGTTAGCTGCTGCCGCCACACGGGGAAGGGGTGGGGCCCGCCCGGCCTGCGCCGCGGAGGAAAGAGGAAGGAGGGGAGGAGGCAGCGGGCCGAGTAAGCCGCCCTAAAAGCGGCGGCTGCGGGGGGGGAGGCCCGCCCGGCCCCTCAGCCGGTCACCCCCCGCGGACCCGGTTCGCGGCCCCAGCTCCGCCTCCGCGCAGGGAGGCCCCGCCGGCGGGATTTCCCGCGGCCCTCTGCCCGGTCCGCGGGGCTCGTTCTTCCCGCCGGCTGCCCGGTCGCCTCGGGCGAGGAGGGAGGATGCAGCTTGGCTTGACCTGCGGTGCGTGTAGGGCGTGAGGCTGTCAGAGCTGCGACTAACGCTGAGACCCAGAGACGTTCCCGCATGGAAATTCCGCCTGGAGCAGGGCAGGCCGGCAGGGAAGCACACGGAGCCTCCCAGCGCTCGGGCACCGGCACATGGAGCAGACAAGGTTACAGCTGACAAACCTCGCGTTTCACAAGGATGCAGAACACAGAAGGAAACCTCATTTTTCTGCTCCTCTGTCATTTTATTGATCATGAGTACTTACAGGGGGCCTACAGGAGAGGGGAGGGACTCTCTATCAGAGAGTGTAGCAATAAGATGAGGGGTAACAGCTTTAAACTGAAAGAGGGGAGATTTAGATTAGATATTAGGAAGAAATTCTTTACTGTGAGGGTGGTGAGACACTAGAACAGGTTGCCCAGAGACATTGTGGATGCCCCATCCCTGGAAGTGTTCAAGGCCACGTTGGTTGAAGTTTTGAGCAACCTGATCTAGTGGGAGGTGTCCCTGCCCATGGCAGGGGGCTTGGAATGATGATCTTAGATGATCTTTAAGGTCCCTTCCAACTCTAACCATTCTATGATTTATTGGTATTAATCTTCTGCTTTATCTCATAGGGTGTATGGTAAGTCCTCATGCTATTCAAAACTTACGGAAAGTGCTCGCTCTCCTGAAAACAGAGATTTAGTCTATCTGTGACCCCAATGAGCGTGGAGGGTGCCAACAGAAGCCTCCAAGTTTCAATGTGTGCACAGTTCTGCAGCTGGGACCATGGGCTGTGCATCACTGATGAGCTGTGTAGCAGCGTTGCTCCAAAGGAGTTGGGGGATACCAGGCTGAATATAAGGCAACATCGTGCTCTCTCTGGAAGGAGGATGACCAGCAGATCAAGGGAAGTGAGTCTCTGCTCAGTGCTGATGCTGAATATCTAGGATATTGTGACCAGAGCGTGATGTTTTGGGCTTCCTCAGTTCCAGATCCCAGCAGAGGACTACGAACGCCATCAGGCACCCAAAGCACGTGAGCTACAAGGAGAAGATGGGGGAGTTGGGCTCGTTTAGTCTGAGGAGGCGGAGACTAAGGTGCAGTATAGTAACATTCCACAACTACCTAAGGGCAGTTACAAAGGCCGGCGATGGAATTGAACTCTTCTTACTAGTGCACGACTGTAGCAATGGGCAGTGGCAACAAACTGCAGCTTAGGAGTTCCACACAGGACAGTAGGAAAAAACCCTGTCACTAGGAGAGCAGGGCAGTACTGGCACAGGCTCTCTAGAGGCACTCTTCATATTGGGATATTTCCAAGGCTTAGCCATGACTGACCTGATCCAGTATTGGTGATCCTCCTGCTTTGAGCAGGAAGATGGACTACAGCCCTTCAGCCAACAATTCCATTTCATTCCAACAGGTCCTCAGTTCCAGACCCTGACTAACCTAAAACATTTATGACTTTACTCAGTGACAGAGAGTTAAAACTGCCACTTGGCAGCAACAGATAGCAAAGCTTCTGTGGATGGAGGGAAAGACACAATGAAACTGTTTGCAGAAAGCATATGAAGCTAAGAAAAGATGAGCCCACTAAAATGGAAGGAAGCTTAAAAAGCACAAAGGTCAGGTGGACAAAGATTCAACACAGTATCTAGGTAGACAGAGCTTTGCCAGTGCTGCAACATCTTATTTCATTCATCAGCAATACATGTATATTGAATAGTACAGCATTATAAGAAAATGTTAAAAATGTTGTGGGTCTGATCCTGCCTTCACCAGAAATAATAATAAAAAATATATTTTACCTTAAACCAGACAGATCTAGCTCTCTGCTTTAGTTTAGGGATTGGTTCATTTTTCTATCGTTTGATCTTTTTAACTTTCCATTTTGTTACATCCCCTTCACAGTGTGTCATCACAGATTTTTTTCATCCTATGTCCAAAGGAACAAGCAGACTGCCTTCCAGTCTCTCCATTTTATCTTTTTATGTCTTGATACCAAGGGAATATACTACCTGCAGAAGGGTAGTAGCAGGAGGGGCACAAGTGTGGGTACTGGACAAGATGGAAGGAGCAAAACCTAGTGCAGTCCCATCCATATCAGCTACTAAAACAGTTTCCCGACCAGGTGAACCACCAAGCCACACTAGCAAAATAGAATTCCTCTTCACCAGCTGGGATCATAGCAGCGATTTAGCATTTTATGAAGAGTGCACAATTGTTTGAATGGGACCCTGGAGAGAACCAGAACCATTTTCAACTCTCTATGCCGAACATCTCAAATGGTGGGACACATTCAGGGGTGCAGGCAATCCTGCTGTCAGTAACTGGCTGAAGTTCCCCAACCACGTCACATCACATGACAAGGCAATACTCCCAAATTATGTCCTGTGATAATTTAACATTAAAAAGGAGGAAAAAACTCCAGGTACCACAGATTCTGTCTGGTATGTGATCTCTGCAGTAGAGGGGGAGGAGCTGGGAAGAACTGATGACAGGTAACTGGAACTGTGCAAGGTTCTGGACAAAGGAATTGGATTCCTGAGCTCCTGGAAATCAGCCATACCTGTTCCCCTCATAAATCTGATCCTCTTGTTACAACGCAGACTGTTTTTTCATACTGGCAGGAATCAATGTCCCATTTCTATTTATCATGGGACACCTTTCATTTGCTTCTCCTTTATCATGTGTTTTCTACTCTGTTTTCCCTTTTTGGTAATTTCTGCCTTTGGGTTGGCGTTTTTTCTGTCCATCCAGATAGAAACAAAATGTTCATCCTCTTAGTGCCTCTGTATTAGTAGAGTAAGCATGGCTAAGGCATGTGTCCCAATGCAGCCCTTTGATCATCCACACTGTTTAATTGTTGGCATGCTTCTTGGCACAGTTTTGACCTGTAACCACCACCAGTCTTCAGGACAATGATCAGGCATGGTTCATAAACCAGGAACAACTCCCCACAAG
>KZ506070.1:217776-237888 GCA_002844005.1 Limosa lapponica baueri | reverse complement strand
AGCATAGTCCATTTGACCTAACCAGGTGGGAATTCTGTAGCCATGGCAGCTAGAAAAAAAAAAAAAAAAATCTTTTAAATCTAAAATGATTGGGACCAATTTGAGAATTTTTAAGTAGTATATATATATATGAATATCTATGATACCATTTTTATAACCATTTTTCCAAGCAGAACATCATTTAGATTTAAAAATGCATACAGAAAATTCTCCTGTGGCTACAAACAAGAGTTCTGTTTGGTTCAGAATGAGGTCATATAAGCCCTACAAGAAGGGACATGCATTAAAAAATGGAAAGAGTCTCTGCAACATTTAAGCATTTTTATAAAATTAAATGAAAGACATTTTTATAGTGACATCTCCTTGAAAAGAGAAAAATCTGTGTTGCGTAATGACCTCACGTTTCCAGTAATTGAAAATAAGTGTGCAGTAGCAGAAAGAGATGGATACAAGCCCCTTCCTTCCTTATCACTGTGCTTAGAAAGATGGAATGGAGTCTGCAAAAAGAGTATGTGGTGTGTTAAGAAACAAACGTGATTAGGTCACTAATGCAAGAGGAAACCCACTGCAGCACAGTAGCCTCCATTGCAGCAAATACCACTCTGCAGTGCTGGCAGGCAAGTGGCAGTGACTCAACAACTATGTCTAGATTTGAGACAGCGCACACCAAACAGAATCAAAACTTTCTACAACACCATAAGCACTTACCTTCATTCTTAAATCAATTCTGTAAGTGTTTCTAACAGATGTTCTAAACATTACATTGTATATATTTCACATTAGCCAGAGGTTACGGATTGTGTTGGTCTGTAGTCACTGCCAGAAGCTTCCTTTATCATTGCTTACTAATGCCTTTTCAAGAAGTTTGAGAATAAAGCTACCATTTGCTAATGACACGTGCTATTTTCATTGGAAAGTCACACCTTACTGGAAAGTTTCTATTTTATTTGAATAGCTCCATTAACAGAAATCAAGTGCATTTTTTTCTTAAAAGAAATCCACTGAAATGGCTATAGTCCTACCTAGTACGAATGACCAAAAAAAAAAAACCAACAACCCTCTGGCCTGTGAAGCATTTGATTAAAACAAAATACCTAGTTTTGGCCTAAAATCTGTTACGCGATGTAATTTGCTGACACTGTTTTACTATAGATTGGTGCAGTGAGTTTAAATCAATTCTCCTCCTCTGCACTCCTCACAAGAAACCATTATAGGCAGCTTCTAAGCAAAATATCTTGGCTTAGTCAAATATTAAAGAACTAAAGGAAAGTATTATCTTACTCCTTTTGCAATCTGATATGTTTCTAAATGTCAAATATCAAAAGAACAGGATACTTCTGAAATACTACTAAAACCAAAAGATTTAAGGGCACAGAGGCCAGGAACAGCCATTTATTTTTATCTAATGATTTTGATCTCTCAATTATTTGCTTCAAGCCAGCTCCTTAATGGCACTAAGAAAATGTTAATGGAAAGTACTTAAAAGACCCATAAAACTTGCTTCAGTTTATTCTTTGCAAATAAAGAGCAGAGCAAGAAGGCACAAATAGAGGACAAAATTCCAAAATCTTCTCAAATGCCAAAGTAAAATTTTCTCTTAGATCTACTTATAGGAAAAGACTACTTTAAATTTAGTCCTTGAAGAGAGGACCTAACCTTACTCTTAACTATAGTACAGTAACCATTACTCCACAAATTTGAATTCCTAAGAATCACAGTGTTTTCTATTCCAGATGGTACAAATAACAAAATACCAGTACAAAATGGTTGGTATTTCAAATTATGCAAAACATTAAACCAAAATGGTGATAAAAATAAACTCCTCAATTGCTCTTTAGAGAATTGCATGAGGAGGAGCTACAGTGTTGCAAGAATTGCTGTTGGCATACATTTTTAATAAGTAATATGTTAAATTACTGGTGGTGTTTTCTTACAGCCTTTGGTGCCAATAAAAGGGCCATATTTAGAACAGCCACTTTAACCTTGAAACATCAAAAAAGCAGAGCCTAAATTTGCAAATAGGTTTCAGTTCCTCATGTAGCTTCCTAAACATCATAACGAATCCAGGCCTAGGTTCTTTGCCTCCATTTAGGACACATGGTAATCAGCTTATCAAAGGTATTTTTTTCCATACTACCTTAAGATATTTTTCTTATTTTCATTCCAGAGTACCTAACGAAGCTATTATCCTTCTACGTAAGTGAGGAAAATCCACTCAGTAACTACAATGAGACCAGCGGCCCAAAATTATACATGCATTAATCATTTTAAGAAGTATTTCTCCATCCCTATTGCTTCTGAATGCTGCATCTAATCATGCTCCAAAGTTTCATAATATTTTTCTAGACATCAGTGAACAGAGCCCTATGTATTTGAAGAAAATTAGAATAGCAAACAGAAGGAAATACAAGATAGGCAATTTTCTTAAATTATGAAAAGCCATAACTTCAAGCACCTCTGCAAGTATCTGTACATCAGATAGTGGATGGTACCTGGTAATATCCTCTCAGATAGTGCTAGCTCTTTACCAGCCCTGTATCGGTTCTGTCTCCTCTGTAACAGGGTTTCATACAGAAATGCAAGCAATCATTTATTCTTCAGACGACAGAAGGATGGGTGGCACAGAGGAAGAAAGATGAGCCGTATGTAAGGCCTAGTGAGAGGAAGGGAGGGAAAGGGGAAGAAACGATGCAGGACATCCTCTTCTGGGAAAACACAGAGAAGAGGTGAAAGGGATTCCTGGGTTACATGACAAGTCCAGTCACACAGCTGCAATAGCTGGAAGTAAATACTGCTCCAAACGCTAGCTCATACACAAGAGTTGCAGAATCGTTCACTGGGAACCAGAGGCCATTTTTCCATGTCGTGTCCTTACATAAGGCAGCACGGGGTAAGACATCAAGCACCTCCAGCCTCCTACACCCCCACTGCATTTCACTCTTCTTTCTGATTTACTGGTGGAACTTCTTACATAATCGCCCCTTACCCTGGTCCAGATGGTATTACCCAATCTAAAAAATTCTTGCTATTTGGATTGTTTGAGCTAATTTGGCTCATTTCGATGGAGCTGAAACAGAAAGCACAAGGAAGCTGTGGTATCTTCAGCATGGAGAGTGTGCTAGCCTGTAGCTTTGGCAAGGGTAAGACAAAGACATCCTAATTGCTTCCAGTGAAGCAGATGGCAAAACTTTCACTAGCTGGGGCAGGGTGCTTCTGAAAATGTTGTCGTTGTTTACGTCTCTGTCAGTGTGACAGAAGAGAGACGGTATGCCACTTGGCATACCTCTGTGTATCTGGACACAAGCAAGAAATGTAAAAGTCAAGGGAGTTTTCTACAAAGTTTAAGGAGAGTGAAATAGGGAACAGAACACCTACAGAGGCTACAGAGCAGTCTTCTAGGTGTACAACACATTGTATGCTTATTTATAATGTGTATGTATTCATATTTACACATACACACTTATGGAAAGACTTGATTACATACAATACGTCTATTATTATAATTTATGTAAAATCTCTGTATGACTTCAGTACAAAGTTAACTAAGCCTGTGTTAACTTATCTTCACTTAGCCTGCTTGTGCCTATCTTAAACAGAAGCAGCCACACTGAAAAAAAGTTTGCAGCAATAAAGGATTTCACAGTCAGTGAAGACTGGATTAGCAGCTGATGGGTTGTGGTAACTAAAGCTGTAGCGTGACTGCACTCCCTCCCTCCCATCATTGACCAGTTTAAAGCACTTCAGTACCCAAAGATTTTTTACAGATGCATAGTAACCAGGTTAACAGTAGCATGTGCCTAACACAAACTGACATTTTAGCAAAACTTATCTACAGCGTAATCAATGAAGACTTTCTGGAGAAGTTCATCTTAATTAGCGAATCATAGAATGGTTAGAGCTGGAAGGGACCTTAAAGATCATCGAGTTCCAACCCCCCTGCCATGGGCAGGGACACCTCCCACTAAACAAGGTTGCTCAAAGCCCTAATTTCTTCCTAATATCTAATCTAAATCTCCCCTTTTTCAGTTTAAAGCCATTACGCCTCGTCCTATCACTACACTCCCTAATAAAGAGTCCCTCCCCATCTCTCCTGTAGGCCCCCTTTAGGTACTGGAAGGCAGTTACAAGGTCTCCCTGGAGCCTTCTCTTCTCCAGGCTGAACAACCCCAACTCTCTCAGCCTGTCTTCATAGGAGAGGTGCTCCAGCCCTCTGATCATTTTCGTGGCCCTCTGCTGGACCCATTCAAACAGGTCTATGTCCTTCCTGCATTGAGGATTCTAAAGCTGGACACAGTACTCCAGGTGAGCCTCAAGAGAGTGGAGTATAGGGGCAGAATCACCTCCCTAGACCTGCTGGCCACACTTCTTTTGATGCAGCCCAGGATGCAGTTGGCTTTCTGGGCTGCCAGTGCGCATTGTCAAGCTTCTCATCCACCAACACCCCCAAGTCCTTCTCCTCAGGGCTGCTCTCCAGCCATTCTCCACCCAACCTATATTTGTGTTTGGGATTGCCACATCCCAAACACAAAGGTGCAGGGCCTTGCACTTGGCCTGACTGAACTTCATGAGGTTTGCACAGGCCCACCTCTCAAGCCTGTCCAGGTCCCTCTGGATGGCATCCCTTCCCTCCAGTGTGTTGATCGCGCCACACAGCTTGGTGTCATCAGCAAACTTGCTGAGGGTGCACTCTATCCCACTGTCCATGTCTCCAACAAAGATGTTAAACAGCTAAAAGATGTTTTTTTCAATATTTGTATTGCATCTGCATGTTGATAGAAAGAGGAATGAGGATGGGAAGTTATGGGAATTGCACCCCTATTACCATTAATTAACTTAATCGTACCAAATACATATAATGAAGCGAAGAGTTCTAAAACTTCAAAACCTGGACAGGATGTTGGTACTGCAACTACTCTTTTTATATATATTGCATAAACTTCATGAAGGTCCAACTGGGAGCACAGTCTTGTTATTATAGACACTGTACAAAACCAATAAAAGCATAAATGCTTGGCCCTGCCCCCAGAAGTATCTATTTGCAGCGGACTAAAGACAAGCTGGAGGAAGGGCAAACACCACAATTTGACAAGCAAACTAACTTGATGTGACATCACAAGGGCACAAGAGTCTGCTAAAAAGGAAATATTTCCTTCAAATTAGGCATCTGAAGCCCTAATTTTGCACGTAGATGTGAAAATTGACACTTGACTGCCATTAAAAAGAGGTAGGTATGATATCAATATTAAAGTTGAAGCTCAGGTAAAATGCTTTACCAAAAATCTTTGGGATCTGTGATTTTTTATAATTGACTGATAGTGGAATAAAAAAATTCCACTGGAGACCCTGAAATATCATTACATAGTCTAACAGAAATTCAATTTAACCAAGACTTGCATAAAAACCACAAACTGCATGAAACAAAATGAGCAGAATCACTATATAACTCACATGACAGTATATTTGTCATTTATGATCTTGGTGGAACAAAGCCCATCATTTAATAGTATCCAAAAAATGTCAATATTGAAATACAGAATTCTGAATTGTTGGCAGCATGAATAATGCTCATTGCAAGAAATCTGCTTTCAGCAGAAAAGATTGAGCCATTCACATGTGAAAGTCAAGTATGTGTCAAGTCTGTTTGCGTCTCCCAACTCTGAAGCCTCATTTATTCAGTCCTACCTTGTCCAATGCACAGTCTCCATCTTGAATATTGTCCCTGCAGCTCAATCTAGGACAATCCATACTTTCCAGCTTTTTTCCCTGGCAGTTCTGTAGTTTCATCTCTGGTCCAGTTTCAGTCCTTGGTGTGAACCAAGTTGACCAGCAGCCTAGACTAAGGCCAAGAGGCCTTAATGTCTTACTGGATTATAGAAAAGCTTGCTGCACGGATAATTTGTGCAATGCCTAAAACTCAGAGAGGTCCAGATGTAGAAAATTTGCTTTAGAAGGACCTAGTTAACTGATCTAGCAGAAAAAGAGAGAGATCCAACCCCCCCAAATTCTCTATCCCACAGCCACCTTGCAATAAAAATACCTAACTTTCACAAATTTTCACAAATTTTCACAGAAATTACCCAGGAAGCCAGTGGAACAGACCCTGAAACAACAGTCAGCTGTTGCTAACAGCAACTTCCTAACAGAAGGCAAAGCCCACCTTCTCAATACACAGGAAAAAGCAGAGGCTGTACATTATAGCGTTGCACATCAGTGGGGATTCTGCAGATTGCAAGGCTGAGGGGTGGAGGCCATTGTCTTCATGCAGCCCACGGACAGCAAATGAGAACATTTCTAACTACAACTTAACATCCAAATAAGCATTTATCTCGTAAGATTTGTTTAGATGCTGTTCACACAAGGAACTTGCTTTGCTGTTTAGCTGTTAGCAAGATTATACGTTCTTCCCAGTGAAACAATATGTAGAATTCAAAGTTAGGCAACCGCAGGAAGAACACTTCTCTCTTTCACTTGTTCTCCAAAAAATGCTATAGTGAATGCAGACTGAACGTAAACTGAAAGTCAGACTATAAATCCGTTACTTACAGGAGGGATGAATTTTTTCAATTAGTTCTCACTAATTTCACAGAGACCATTCATAAGTAAATGCAGCAGAACCTGGCACCTATGTATGATTTTGTAGCTTAAGAAATGAATTTCACATCTAAAAGTAGCAACTTTGTACAAATACTAGGCAAGTTTCATACTCAATCTTTAACCTACTGACCATGAGGGCTTGAGCAAGAACTTGTCAGCCTAACAAAAAATTATTTCAGGAGTTAATTATTTTTTTTTACCTGTTCTTATCCTCGATCTCCATTGTCTCTTTTTCTTTGATATCTTCCTGATAGGAACATGAAGCAGATATTGGATTTATAAATTAGCAAATTATTTTTTAATCTTCGCTGCTTGGTGGCTCATCATCTCTTCAGTGGACACTAAAAAGCCCAAGCATGTGAAACTCAACTCAGTGTTCACTCCATCCCTGAACTACCAAAGATGCCTGTGTGTCTCACCATCTGCTACTTCTCCAATTTTCTTTTAAAGCCACTTGCTTAATTGTTCACAGAAGTTAATTCCCTTATAATCAGGAACAGATTTAATAGGACAGGTCTCAGAAAGCAAGGAGGTCTTGTTCAGTTTCTTTAACTGAATTCAGGCTATGTTCTTGTGCAATTGATTTATATTTATCCTCTGGAGAAGGAGTGGAATTCTCGTAGCTGCTGTTTCTGCTTTGTCTTCCTTCTTTCTGGAAGCAGGCACAGTTGGACGAGTATTTGTGAGGGCCAAAGTCTGACTTGTCTTCTCCCTCACACCTGCTAGAAGCCACTTCTTAACATCAGCTCAGGAGCTCTGGAAGAAGAGACACAAGAGAAAAGGAGTGGGTCATTAATACAAAACACAATTGAACCGAAGGGTATGGAAAAGTCATTTCCTCTGAGGGCATAGTCACAGTTACTAGTATTCAGTGAGTCATGATACTAATTATAAACTGCCCTGTGCGTTACAGTACTTGTAAGCACATGGAGAACTGAAACAGAGCAGTGAGGTTTCCTGCTTCTCCTCCAGTACAGTATCCTACTATCAGTACAACAACCAACACATGTAGCTGTAAGTATGTTGAATAAATGGGCGAGTTTTCAATTTCTTCCCTTGCACCAGTATCTGCTTTAAAAAAAGGCTCTAAGATATATATTACAACCTTGACATAAAATTATGGCATCAAAGAAAATAACAGGCTGGGCAGAACATTCATGGAGAAGGATTTTGCTCTTCTATTCAAATGGCTTCCAGCTATGGGAAGAGGTTAACTAGCTTGCAATGATTTTCCATAGGGAGAATTCAAAGTCTTCCCAGCTAATCCCCACTCCCAGCTATATCGGTTAACAACTTCCCTATGCTGCATATACCTTCAGGAACTATTTCCTTCAAGCTGACACACAGAATTCTTGTAGCACCACAACAGTGTGTGAGGGAAGGCACGTGCTGTCAAGCAGCAGAAAATGTTTCATTCAATATACATGTTATTACCCAAGGATGATATGTTTGAGAGAGCTGGAGGGTGACAGTGGTATTCCATTACTGTTCTGCATCTGTGCAAATGTAAATCCTTCTCTGAGCCTCTGACAGAGTTGGCAAGTCTTTTCATAATGTGCAGTTGCGTATGTCCCTCTCCAAACAGCAACGCAAAGACATTCTTTCCTGACCCAGAAAGGGAAACAACTGTGGCTAAATTGCAAAAGGCGAATTAGTTCACTATGTAAGTACGATATTCAAATACAAATGGTATGAGAGAAAGGAGGGTAGAATCTGTGGCTTGAATATTATTTTTTTAATTATTTATTTATTTTTTTTTAAATACTTCTCTGTAGACTGAAGATGAATTCTGAATGTACGTTTACTATGAAAAGCATCACAGAGAATTTAACTTAGCATAATGTGTTACTTAATGACATCAACATAATTTTTTCTTTCTACAGATGCTGAAATGTATATCTAGCATGTAATCCAAAGAAAAGTTCCACACTTAAGTCATCCTTAAGTAATACAGACTTAAGCAAACAGTCATGCAAATCCAGCCTCATTTGCCCAGAAATGAATAATTCCAGAGAGAGTAAAACCAGTGCAGCCTTCCTGCATAATGGGTTGCAGTTGGGAGGGGAGCACCAAGGAACAGCATTTTGTCTGCAGCGGAAAGCCAGGCTCAAGGGGGTCTTGGCACTCGCTCCATGGTGCAGCCATAGTTGGAAGACCAGGCCAGCTTATACTGTTTCCCCTCATAAATCATTAGTAAAATCAGACACAAAAAATGTTTAAAGTTATTTGAGCAGCTTCAATTGTCTTGGGGAAGGAAAAGAAAAAATAGATTTAGAATAGTAAGCTAATTATGACTTTAAGATACAGCCTCTCCATAATTAGTGAATGACACACTTTCTGAGACTGCATTCTATTTCTAGGCTTGGCCTTTCAAAGATTGCCCTTTATTATGTTGCTGTGGGGAAGCTTTTTAACTCATTGCAATTTTATGCATGATTTCGCACATAGGACTGTACATGACTTGCACGCTGACAAGAGTCTAGCTAAATCCACTATCTTAGTAGGTCAGTAATCGCTGTGATTCTCCCAGGATGCTGAAAAGGCCCTTGATTCAAACGAATTGATATGTTACTTGCTCTTGGTACTGATACACCCTAGGAAAACAGAGATATCTTCTAGGATTTTCGACAATGACACCCGGTCCAGAAAATGGATAGGTCCAAAGTACCTAAAAGTGGCCTAAAAATTATTAATTCAATAAATAGTTTGCTTAGCAGAAGATCAAGTTATATCCCAGCATGAAGTGACATCTCTACAGTGGCAAATCATTCTGTTAGTCCTCGAAGGAGCTTGGTCTTGCCAGTATGGACGGGACCAAATGGTGTTGTCAGTTTGCTACCAGATCACATTACAGTCCTAGAAAGATTGTGACATGGTTATCTCTATGTTGTCTCCCATGGCAAGAAAGAGAGCCAACTTGGCTCTCGGATACCAGATACAGACCTATCCTGGCACACTGACTTCTTGACCTCGCACTTCTTCAGTGCCTGATGTGGTCGTACAGGTTACCTTATATAATGTTGAGCTGCCGTGTCTGAGAACATACTTTCATTGAATTCATTGGTAAAGACACAACCATAAATCTCTCCTGGGGAAAAAACAGTTACAACCATTGCCTATGCAAATATTCTACTGCGGCATTTATTAGTTTTTAAAAGGAAACACCTTTTGCTGGAGGATTTTATGTCTGTCTTTAATTGAATTTTGGTGGGGGAGGTTTAGGAGTCAACCTGTAAAAAAACAGGCATGGGTGCTTGTGCCTAATTTTGCCTGCAAATCAGGTAGGTTCATATATATTGATACAATTCCAGAAATTTCTGGTGTGAAAATCATTAGTGGTTATCTGACTACCTAGCTGTTTGCTTCACATCCATCCTTTTAATATTGGGATCAGTCTAGACTTCACATATTACTTATTTCCTCAAGAATAACAATTAAATCAAATCTGTTAATACTCCATCCAGCAGCACGGAAAGCATGCGAGAACCATCAGAATTACTGAACACAGTCCAAAGTTTAGAGGACAAGATTTGTGAACAAAACACAGCACTAGCAAATCCTCAATTTATGCTTTATACAGTTTAAAAGCACAATCTGATCACAGAACCATTATTGGTTATGCTGACTTCTATTGGAACAAACAAGACCGCAACCACAGGAGGTGTGTGTATATATATCCTTAAGCAGCAGAGCTATAGTGAGCAGCACAGCACAAGAGCAAGCCGACCTCACCAGAGCTGCAGTGGGATGTGCACAGCCAAAGGTACCCCCTCCATCTGCTGCATTCATGGGTAACTTTGGCTGTACTTAGCATTTACCTTCCAGGTTCAAGGATACATAGTGGCACAATCGCCTCATGCTAATCACAGCTCCTTGCGGTATCACAGATGCAAACAATTCATCTGTAAAGGGGATGAGGGAAAAGCACTTTTTTGGTTTAGGACATTTCACTCTCCCCAGAATGCTTCCTTAGCAAAGTGCAAATTGAATGAAAATGTACAAGTCATGTCATGAATATGACATGAGTTTGGTATTACCAGTAATGGTTTTACCAGAAAATACAGGGACATGTGCCTTGTGGCACATACTAAAATCTTGCATTCTTCTACATTAAACCCATGAGCAAGAGAGAAACATCCCTTTAAAAGGGAAAAAGCAAGGATACCAGGCAAAACTGAAGGCTGACAAATGAGTGCCAACAGAGGCAGAACAAACTGGAAACCAAGTATGCCTGAGTCTAATCTTTGATCTCAAGTAGTACAGGGTCATCTCAGGGCTGATTTGTAATCTCCTCTATACCCTCATAAATACAGAATGGCTCCACTGTTTCACTTAAATTCTGCCTTCTCCTGGATTTATGAGGCAGGAACATATGACAGGCTTTATTCTCACAATTAAAATTCCACTCCATGAACTAGCAGCAGTAGATCTGAATGAGCCTAAACCACACTCACTACAAATATAATAAGGACAGGTGGACAGAATGGATGGGCAATGCTTTGTGCTGCTACATTATCAACTTTTAACGCTGTTAATGTGAACTCTCACTATTCCATATTACAACACAGTACTCTATGTGTACATGCAGAACAGGTTACAGAAGCTTGTATAGAAATGAACCTGTATATATAACTGTTCAGCAAATTTTGACTCTAATGTTTCATTCATAGAGGGTTAAAGGCAGCCTGAAATAGATCTATCTGTATACACCTTGCATTCCAGAGAAAAAAGATAAACCTTCAAAAAAAGACCATCCAGGTATCAAAAATTTGAAAAGACAGACACCTCTTAAATACAAATTCTTCCTGTCAATGCAGAAGTATACTAGCTGGGTTCTAAATGCATTTCTCTCAAAGGTTAAATTAAATCCAAGGCTATCACACAACTGCAAGTACCACACAAACGCAGAGTCACTTCTCTGAGAGAGCTGTTCTGCAGAAATTTGAGATGGACCTGACAGTGTAATAACGTGCCAGCAGGCTAGAAATCCTGGAAGTAAAGTAGATATGTCCTTAACATGTTTATTGTCTAGACTGTTTTGGTGCAGCAAATTCAACTGAAAGGAATAGCCCAGGCCATCAGCAGATATAAATCAGTGCCATCAGCAAAGTATATGGCTCTGTGTTTATACTGTTATGTACTACATGAGCTTTCAAGCTTTATCACATAGAATTTTAAAATTAAAAGTAAAGTAAAAGCTTTAGAAAATGCCAAGGCTTCAGTACTATTTACACTATTGATAGTATTAATAATATTAATACTATACTATTAATGCTATTAATATTATCATGAATAAAAATGCTGCACTTGTTGATTTTTATATAGAGGAGAAATTGATAATAGCTGTACAAAAGTAATTCTTTTTCTAGAGTGTGATGATTTTGATGTTATTTAGCATAGCAAGCATTGTTCCTTTTTGAGGAAACACAACAAATACCTGTACAAGGATAAAAATATTTTACAGATGAAAAATGGGGCAAATTTTGTAGTCATTGCTTTTTTTTGACCAAGTATTGTTGTTTGTGCCTACCCCTTCCAAGGCCACACCAGCAACAGAAAGAGCAGCAACTCTCCCTCTTAGATCCCATAGAGTGATATAATCACTGACCATCAACTCCATAATTGCCATAGGTTCCTAGAATACCAGGAAGTTTGATAAACAAAGAAAATTCCCAGCTAAACGTGAGCTGATGACTATATGCCATGTGGGGACTGAGGGGGGAGCAGAAACCGCAGAAGGCTCTGCCAAGCTAATCACAAATCTGGGAATGTATTTAACCTCGACTGCATGAGCCAGATACCCAACCAGGTATTTGAGAGACTGTAATGACATCCGATGTACCAGTATATCTTCATTTCGAGCCCGTCTGTAGTAAATCATCTCCAGTGCCTCAAACTAAAGCTAAAAGAAAACCCCAAAATGCACAGTCAGAGTCACATCATACACCAAAGGGTTGAATGGAAGGATTCATTCTTCCTGATCTCTGCAGGGACCAGCAGAAACCCAGAAGCACGGGTTCAATCACAGTGATCCAATCTCCTCCAAAACTGATTTATCATATACTAAATATATGCCTGTATATCTTAATCAATGTCTCTGAATGTATTATTTTTGACTTCTCTGCCTGCTCAAAGGAAAAATACTGAGGCAGGATGATTAAGTACCATTCACTTCGATGCCAAAAATTGGTAAACCACAGAGAGCGAAGAAAACTATATTTTTCCAAGATGGTCCTTAAAGGCAGCACGCCTTGTTCAAAGTGCCAGCTATCAGTGGGAAGTTTAAACAACATTCCAACACTCATCCACAAGTCCATGAAAGCAGTGGTTTGACTATTTCTGAAAGTTGTTAGACCCCAGCTCCCTACCTCTTCAAAGGACAGTATCGCTAACGCATTAAGGCAGGCAGAGCAAGCCAGTCACATTATGGCACAGAAAGTTCTGTATTTGTGTCTGCCTATGTCCAGAGTATGCTAAGACCTGTCCGCAGAAAGAGGAAGCGCTCCTCAAGATAAAAATCTCCAGCAAAGATTTAAGTGATGGGGAGTTTTCTCATAGAACAAAACTAAAATGATCTGCCTCAGTGCTCACATTTTTAAGGAAGCAGAGAAAAGACTGATTTATGAAGGTGTTGTAGGAATTAATTGCAAATGGTTTACATCTAGGCAGTTTTAACACCTACTCAAACCACAAGACTTCGAAAAGAAAAAAAGCTGCTCCAGCAGCAAGAGTGTGGGTGAGAGCACAGACGCGTTGTACATCAAAACACACACCGGAGTCCACAGCAAGTTCAAAGCAATGTTAAGGTCTGTTACCTCCAACAAGGTGACACAGTTCCCTCACAGCTGAGGGACCCCTTCTTCTCCTGCTCTTTACCTCACAACGTGGTGCTTACCCAACACTCACTGACATCTATTAATTGATAAAATTTCTTTGTTACTGAAAGAGAGATGACAACGTCCAGCAGCAGAAAGTGAAGCTGGCCCATAACAGTAAGTAGTAAATTTGGTATGAATACATCTATAGCATGTACTGGAAAACAGCTGAGAGTTACCTGAGCACATGGAGAAGCTGCTACCTCTAAAACCTGGAGCAGTGGACCAGTAATGATCCAGCACCACAGTAAGCAGAGCTGACAGCCCAGTGTTCTCAAGATGAAGCCAGTATCTCCTCACAGCTCAACACTCCATGAATACATCAGCTAAGTCCACCACTTCCCCAAGCCACGCAGCTGAGGAAATTTGTCTCAGGGCCAAAAAAAAAAAAAAAAAGTACAATACTTATTCTCAAGAATAAGGCTAAGTTAACTGAAACCATAAATATAGGTCCTGTGCCAACTTCATCTGTTTCTTTCTCAAAGGAACAAAGGAAATGCAATTCTCAACAAGTAAGTGTGCTTAACACAAGATTTGCAATATTTCAGTTATGGAAAAGGTGACTCTGGTGCATGTATGACTACATGCAACAATATGAAAGCTCTAAAAATGATTTACTAAATATGCCTTATTTACTGACAATATTTGAGAAATATGACTAATTCACAGTTTGATTCTGTGGTACTCACATGATCGTACAGTAACCATTCGGGAATGCATGGTTGAATTATGTATAAATAATCTTTTTATCAGAATTTGATGAAGTAAACTTAGATACCCAACGAAAATGGCTTAAAGCGATTTCTTAACAATACATAGCAGCTGCAGAAAAAGGCTTAAACAAAAAAAAAAAAAAAAAGAGGGAAAGGCTGGTTAAAAACTCACCAGAATTGCTGTTCTCCAGAAACCTGGAGATTTTAAGACCTCTCTTCTGAAACTGAAAGCAGTGGGTGCCACACAAAAAGACAAGCAGGAGAACTATTTATGTTTAGAGTTAATTAGTTTTGAACCACTTGATGGGTTTTCCAGTGAAACAGGAAACTGAGCCTGTCTATGAACCGTAATGCAGAAACTAAAGAGCTCTGAGGTCACAAACATATGAACAATGGGGCTATTAAGCAGAGAAAAAAATAGCAGGAATATGGGTTATGACTTGGCTGCACAATATGATGCCATTTAGAGATGCCCAACTTAATTGATAAGCTCTGCTTGCTCTAAAGCAGTGTACATTAAGTTCAACCTGAACACTGGGCTAAACGCAGCTAGGTAATTTCTGGTGTCTGAGCGGGTCTGGATCTTCTGCCACAGCAACACATGGCTCTGTGCAGACTTGCCAATACAAGAGTTTATGAATTATCTAACAGCGGGATGTCAGTCTCAGGAGTCCCTGATGAGAAGCCAGATTAAGGACAGGATAAGAACTGAGCTCTTGTACATAAAATACTAAAATTTCAGAACAGTTATGCCAGCAGCAGCTTTTGTTAATGTCAGTATCTGTAAGTGGCACAGGGCTGGAAGGAAAAGTAGTTGGTGAAGTGTTCTGAAAACCCGATTCCCCAGGGGGGAGTAAGTAGTTTTACAGATTTCTTTGTTTTTGTTTTAATTAGATTTTGTTTGGATTGCTAAAATGATTCTTTTAGCTACAAAAATACCTCCCTCAAGCACTTTTTTTTCAAGAGTAACCTGGAAAACTCACAAACCTGATTATTGTTTTGCAATGTTGCTAGTGGCTGAAATACAAGGAAAACCAAATATCCTTCACGGCAACATAAAGGCACTTTACAGTGCTGCACAAAGACAACCTAACAGCTACATAAAGCGTAAGAGTGCACCTGAAGTGCACTTTGCAGAAATGCACTTAAGATTAAACAGTAAATGATGAACTTAGGATGAATATTTATTTACCACAAAGTCAGTTACGCAGTAAATTCTGAATACTTAATCTTAGCATTGTAATTCTTTACCTGTTTTGCCTCCTACCTTGTAAACTAGTAACAGGCAGTTCAGGCTAAGTATACTGAATCAGAACTCAACTTGTGTTGTTATTTGTTTTAGGTGATCATAAATAATAAAGTCTTTGTCTATGTTCAAATGTCTAAAGCAGAAAAAAATATACTTAGGAAGATTTCTTGCCTATTAAGTAAAACAAACTCCAAACAATTGTCATAAGTAATCCATATATATGGAAAGTTATCGTTTCACACAATGTTTTAAAAATAATTTTTATTTTACCTTCAAATGAAGGGTTAAGCTACGTTCAAATCTGCCTACTGATCTTACTTCAACATTTAAATTAAGTGCAGATGGGTTCAGGTCTTTTAAAAAATTGTCTTCAGTCAGTAAAACGACTTGATATTTGGTTTAGGCATTACCATTCCCTAAACACTGTGTAACCTCAGCTATCACTATGATAGGTGCTCTCGCTACCTTCCCTAGCCTAGCATCTTCCTCTTTGATCACCTTGCAGCACAGATGGCCAGGAAGGAAGGATATTAGCCTGCTGTTAGGAGCAGTCATGTTCTTAGTGGGACTTTCTGTCTTCTAAGGACAGTTCAGGGTCTTTTTCATTATTATGCGTATGATTGCAATGAAGATTGGAAAGAATTGCTTATCACAGTAGTTGGAAATTCCTGAGAAGCAAAGCTGTTTCAAGTGCTGAATTGATTTTTTTTCCCTCTCATTAAATGAGTATTTATTATCATATGGAGGATCCCCCTTTTGTTTACTGGTATTTTGATTCAGGCAAGATTGACAGCCACAAAACACTAACCTCTATCAGATATACATAAATGTGATTTTATGTATTTATTTATTCATTGTATGAATGTGTTTTGCAGTATCTCTTTTAAGGTTCGAGGTAGATTGAAATTCTCAGACCCATAACTCAGAAATCTGCATTTGACTGACAAAAGCCTGACAAGGAAATTTCAAGTCTCCAGTTACAGAATATTCCAAATACTTTCACAGAGGGGAAGATATTAGCAGCTCTCAAAGGAGCATTACAAGAAGCCAAGCCTCATTCTAATACTTATCCTGTCCTCAATTACTGTTGCAAAGAACCTTTTTGCATGTTGAATTACTGGAAAGCTTATGATGAGATCATCTTGATAACATCATGAGTCTGCCAAGTCATCCTCTCCTTCAGGAGACATGAGATACACAGACAGCCCTGGTTTGAGAGATCTCCAGGTAAGACAAGTGTGTATTGCTGACACAACTGCATTTAACAAAACTGAGCTCAAATTCATCATGTCAGGGACCTTCACAGCAGTTTTGGACCGCAGATTGTGTGCAGTGTACCACTTCACCAAATGATGCATCTCTCACTCTGCAAGAGCTTCCAAATGACTTCTGGGCACAATTTGAGATAGAACTTTTTACTTAGGAAGCCTCATGCACAACATGTAACAGGTAATATAACAGAGGCAAGTAGAATTCCCATTTATTTTTAGAGCTCAGTATGGCTAGTAGAAAAAACACTGAAATTCTGTAACTGAGGTAGGAGTTAACTCAATCTAGTTGGAAGAAACTAGATTATCTCTGTCCAAGAACTCTGGAACACAAAATTGCAGTTTTATTAGGAAATATTTGCAATAAGTCAAACAGAGGTTATTACTATATGACTGGGAAAAGGAATCTAGGCAACTACAGATCCTTTGTGCAACATAAATAGCATGCAAGGCTTGAAAAAGGAAAGACCGAAGACATGAAAGCCAATGCAAAATGAGTTAAAAGACAACAGAATATGCAAAGTCAACCTACTATCTTGCATTTAAAAATTATTTTCCAGAGAAAGGAAATTACATATATCTCGTGTCCTGAAGTTTAGAAACACTGACCACATTGAAAACTAACAATTAAGCAGGAAAAGATGGAAATTATTACAATAATTGTAGACACAGAACCAGCTCTATGGCAGATGACAATAAGAAGCTAATGAGAGTTCCCCAAAGACATGACTTGAAACCACAGGGACAACCAAGGAAATCAACAGCCTGTCCTCTAAGCAGAGATGAAGATAAACTGGTCTTTTTAGCCAATGAGGATCATAGAATCATAGAATGGTTTGGGTTGGAAGGGACCTTAAAGATCATCAAGTTCCAAGACCCCTGCCGTGAGCAGGGACACCTCCCACTAGACCAGGTTGCTCAAAGCCCCATCCAGTCTGGCCTTGAACAGTTGCAGGGATGGGGCATCCACAACTTCTCTGGGCAACCAGAATTTCAGAATGAAAGAAAAGATAGCAAAGAAAAGATGAGATTATCCTTTGTAAAACTATTAGATAAATGAACACAGGAGAAAAATAAATCCTATTTAACCTATTAGATCCTGTAGGCATGGAAATATATAGGTTTAAACTATACCAGAATAAATTAAGCCTAGAGTGGGGAAAAATGAATCATAAAAGTGATGAGGTTCTCAGGCAACCCTCCAAAAGGAGATGCAAACAGAGAAAAGTGTCAGCTTTGGAGACAGATCAGCTTTCTTCCAAAAAAGGCTCTCGGAGCCCATGACATCAGAGCACTGCTCTCTTCCAGGAGATCCCTTCCAACCCCACGGAGCTTCTCTGTGCATAGCCAGGCCCTGGTAATCACTTGAGACATCTAAACTGACAGTGTCTAAATTTGTATATCTGGAAAATGGCAGTGGGGGAGGAGTGGAGAGAAGCTTTCAACTCTGAAATTCACGTCTACCCTCTTAGCGGAGAGCTACTGAGTTCACTGGCCTGTGGGGCATGTTACCAGGTCACTGTATTCACTCTTAATTTCTGCAACAATTCTGGACAGAACGAAATTATCTTGTATTTTGGTTTGGGAATACTTTTCTGTTGTCAACAAAGCTTCATTTTAAAGAAAGCTCACTCATGCATCTCGTATTTGCTAAATCATAGAATGGTTCGGGTTGGCAGGGTCCTTAAGGATCATCAAGTTCCAATCCCCATGTGGTTCTAAACCCAAAATGAATTGATACATTGCATCAAAAATTGTTTTAGTGTAGTCTCCCAAAACAGAAGCTCACTCTGTTGTTCAGTCAGTCAGCAGGGAATTTCAATGTTGATGTTGAAGATTTTGTTCTATTTGCTTGCACCCGGGCATACCACAAGACTGCCCTATTTAAGGCAGAAAATCAAAACACATTCATTTTGCCTTGCACCCAGACATGCCACAGGACTGCCTGGTTTAGGGCAGGAAGCAAAATATTTTGTAATAGCTCTTTGTTTAGTATAGTTGCATAATAATATCAAATCTAGATTACAGGTACTCAGTCTGCAACTATTAGGAATCATGTAATTGGCAACCAACCTGCAAATATGTAAACTACCTGAATGAACAGACCAGACCCGTGAGGAGAGGAGGCATTACTTCAGACCAGACTGGTCCTGACCTACAGAAAAGCGTATGTAAACTCCAGCATTACCCAGTGGCACTTGGGGAAAACAGAAGCAGCCCTCTTTAATTCCGGCTTCCCTCTTTGAACAGCACTTGAGTCTGGCCATCTCAGCCTCAGAGCCTAAGCAATCAAAGATTGTGGTCATCAGGGCCAACCAGGTAGCATCAGATTGACAGTATCTTATATACCAGGGCTTGCCTGGTACATGTGATTAATACTTGGTATTTGGTTGTTACAGTACTCGAGTAAAAAATGGCTTGCTTGAAGTGTGGAGACTTGCCTGGTGTCTCAGAAAACTCCTTTCACGGCAGTTCCCATTTCCCTAATAATAACAGTCACAACATCCCGGTACCAACCCCAGAATCAGAGTCCTAGAAACAGAGCCTGCAGTACCTGTTAGCAGGACATGGTGTTGCCGTAACACCAAAGTAGCTGAAAGATTGTCCATTTTTAATACTTCATTACTAAACTAGAGTTTTAAAATATTTTTGGAAGAGGACAGTAATGAGGAAAGGCAGGGAGGAGATAAACTGCAATTTTCTTCCTTCCCATTACCACCAGCTGGTAGGGACATATGGCCACGTTACACGATGTGGTTTCAGACACAAGCTGCACAGTACCTCCTCATCATCCTCACTTGATTCAGATCAGCATGTAGCAACCTCTGAACTTTTTTTTTGGAGAAAATACTGAGAGATTCAATTGAAAAAGTAACATGGGAACATTAGAAACTGTCATTATTAGCTAACCAAAAATGGAGGTCAGCTTCATGGTGCTGTAGGAGAGCACGCATGAGGGCTGCAAAGGCTTTGAAAGTAAGGATAGGCAGCTCATGCTTGATGCTGAGGAAAAGAAAGGAAACAAGAAAAGCTTAGAATAGGGCAGCTTTACTCTCGTGGTAAGCCAGGAAAATCATTTGCTCAGCAGCATCTGGGTCAGTATCAGCAGGGCAAGACTGCATAGAAAAGGATGTTGTAATACTGAAGATCCAGGACAGACAGAAAATTCACTTTATGCAACAAGATAAAGTCAAGGACAGCCACATGGTGGAGCAGAAGGGTTAAGAAGAGTTCCCATCCTGCCCATAAAAGACCACTTAGATTTACAGAAATGTATATAGCCCCTAGACCAGCTGGACACTGTCTCTCTTTCCATCTTGGAAATACATACAGCACTTAGACTGTACCTCTAAGCCCTCTGCCCCAAAAGCAGGACGTGGTCCCCAGTCTAAATGGTGCCTATTGACTCACGT
>KZ506070.1:162211-203000 GCA_002844005.1 Limosa lapponica baueri | reverse complement strand
ACCTTATGAAATTCAAGGATAAATGCAAAGTACTGCTCCTGGAAAGGAAGAGCCCTGGCTCCAGCACAGGCTGAGATTGCCTGTCTGGGAGCAGCTCTGTCGAGGAGGCCCTGGGGGTTGGTGAGCAGCAAACTGAGCATGAGACAGGTGGGTGCTGGAGTACTGCCCGTGTGAGGAGAGGCTGGAGGAATGGACTTGTTCAGCCTGAGCAGAGATAGCTTCAAGGAACCTAACAGCAACTTCCAGTGCCAACAAGGAGGTCATTGAGGAGAAGGGCTGGGCTTTTCACAGCAGTGCAGGACAGCAGGATGAGAGACAGCAGGCATAAGCTGAAATAAGAGAGGTTAAAACTGGTGTGCTGGTTTTGGCTGGGATACAGTTAAGCTTGATGTCATCTACAAACTTGCTGAGGGTGCACTCAATCCCACTGTCTATGTCATTGATGAATATATTGAACAGAACTGGTACCAGTATGGACCCCTGAGGTACACCACTTCTCACTGATCTCCATCTGTTGACCAATACCCTCTGGATGCAACCATCCAACCAACTTCTCATCCACCTAATGGTCTACCCATTAAATCCATTTATCTCCAATTTAGAGACAAGGATGTTGTGAGGTACTGTGTCAAAGGCCTTATAGAAGTCCAGACAGATGACATTCATAGCTCTTCCCTTGTCCACTGATACAGTCACTCCATCATAGAAGGCCACTAGGCTGATCAGGCAGGACTTGCTCTTGGTGAAGCCGTGCTGGCTGTCTTGAATCAGCTCCCTGTCCTGCATGTGCCTTAGCACAGCTTCTGGGAGGATCTGTTCCATGATCTTCCCAGGCACAGAGGTGAGGCTGACAGGTTGGTAGTTCCCAGAGTCCTTCTTTCTACCCTTTTAAAAAATGAGTGTAATGTTTCCCTTTGTCCCGTCACCAGGGACTTCACCTGACTTCCATGACTTTTCAAATATCATGGAGAGTGGCTTGGCAACTACATCAGGCAGTTATCTCAGGACTCTGCGATGCATCTCACCAGGTCCCATAGACTTACTTGTGGTCCATTCACTCGAGAGGTGGGATAAGAGAGGTTGCCAGTGAAAACTGAGGCAAAAAAGTTGTTGAGTACCTCAGCCTTCTCCTTGTCCATTGTTACCATTTTGCAAGTCTTGCTTGTCCAGGGGGGTGGCAGATGGTGTATGCTTTCTTTGACCTTCCTTTTCTGGCTGACATACCTGTAGAAGCCATTATTATTATTCATTGCGTACCTTGCCAAGTTCAGCTCCAGCTGTGCCTTGGCCTTCTTGACCCCATCCCTACACAACCGGGCAGCATCCCTGTACTTTTCCCAGGATACCTGTCCCAGCTTCCACTGCTTGTGCATTTCCTTCTTGCCCTTTAGTTTGACCGTCAAGTCTTGACTCAACCACGTTGGTCTCTTGCCCTCCTTTCCTGATTTCTTACACCTGGGGATCAAGCTCACCATGCTACTTTTCCAGCAGATGTCAGGGTGGTTGAAGTCCCCCAGCAGGATGAGAGCCTGCGAGTGTGATGCCTCCTGTAGCTGCAGTAAGAAGGCTTTGTCAATAGGCTCTCCTTGATTGGGAGGCCGGTAGTAACACCAACCACCAGGTTCCCTTTGTTGCCTAGGTCTCTTATTCTTATGCATAAGCTTTCAACCGCTCATGGCTAGTCTTCAGAGACAGCTCTACACACTCTATCCATTTCTTGATGTAGAGGACAATGCCTCTGCCCCTCCTTCTTTGCCTGTCCCTTCTGAACAGCTTGTAGCCATCGATAGCCACACTCCAGTCATGCGATTGGTCCCATCAGGTTTCAATAATGGCAACTAGGTTGTGGCTTTCTAGCAGCATGGTGGCTTCCAACTCCTGTTTGTTGCCCATACTGTGTGCATTGGTGTAGAGGCACTTCAGCTAGGCTGTTTGCTATATCACCTTTTTAGAGAAACACCCCTTAATTCCTTTGAGGTATTTCATCAGTGTTTCCTTCTTGGCTCCTATTACCTCAGGAGCCCCTGGCTCATCTCTGTAAGACTTCAAGTATGCTGCAGTGTATCCAGCACGTCTCAGAGCAACAGGCTGTGGGCCCTCGCTAGGACCTCGTCCCTCTAACCTTGGTGTGTCATCCCACAGCTTGTCACAGGCAAGCCTGATATTATCCCCCTCCCACTTCAAGCCTAGTTTAAATCTCTGCCAATGAGCCCCACTAGCTTGTGAACAAAGACCCTTTTCCCCCTTTCAGAATGGTGAATCCCATCTGACGCCAGTAAGGCTGGTGCCATGTAGGCCACCCCATGGTGGTGACACCAGCTACAGAGCCATGTAAAAATAGACTGGGCCCATCTTTTTCTTCCAATGTCACTGCCAGCATCTGGAAAGAGAGAAGAAAAGATAACCTGTTGTTAGGTCCCAGTCTGATTGGTCCGGGAGGGGTTTGCAATGATTCCGAGGGTGCGATTAAGACTCCAGATCCACTTACCAACTGTCCCAAAGCCCTGAAGTCTCTTTTGATCCCCCTTGGACTACGCATTGCAGCTTCATTGCCATCCACATGGAAGAGCAGTGATGGGTAGTAGCCTGGGGGCTATACCAAGCTGGGAAGTTTCCTAGTGATGTCCTTAACCCAGGCTCCGGGGAAGCAGCATATTTCCCTAAGAGGAGGGTCTGGCTGGCATATCGGACCCTCTCTTCCCCTCAGAAGGGAGTCACCTACAACTGTAACTCATTTTTTCTTCCCCCTGGAGGTGGTTGTGATACAGGGGATAGGCTGGTCTGACCTTGGCAGCACCTCTGGTGAAGATGACATCATCATCCATTGACTGGCATTCCACATCCAGAGCCTCATGCCTGTTGCACAGAGGCACCTGGGAAGGCAGGGTGGGCAAGTAAGGGGTTTGCCTGCCACCCCGAACATGGACTGGTCTCCATTCACTCCCCTCCTTTAAGCTACTGCCTTCAGCCTGGGTGGTTTGATGGGGGGGGCACTGCTTGTGGACTGTCTGGGCATCAGTCAGTTGGTGGTGAGCAGTTGTTTTCGTTTGCATCACTTGTTCTTTTTCTTGGGTTTTAATTTCCTCTATCCTCCTTGTTTTGGTGGGGTGTTTTCCTTACAATTTTTTTAAAATTCTTTTTAATTATTAACCTCTTTTTATCTCAATCCACAAGTTTCTTTCTCACTTTTACCCTTCTGATTCTACTCCCAGTCCCACTGGGGAGGAGTGAGCAAGTACAATGTGGTGCCTAGTTGCCAGCTGGGGTTAATCCACAACACCTGGATAGAAGTTTTTTTCCCCATGAGGACTCCCAAGCAGAGACACAGGTTGCCCAGAGAGGTGACGCACTTTCTGGCTTTGGAGGTTTTTCAAGCCCTCACTGGATGAAGCCCTGATCAGCCTTGTCTGACCTCAGAGCTGACCCTACTGTGAGAGCAGGTCGGACAAGAAGCATCCTGTGGTCCCCTCCTGCTGTCCCCTCCTGCCTAAGTTATCCTGTAGTCCTGTGATCTCATGACCCTCCATGTCCATCCTCTTGAAAATGTGTCCCTCCGGTCCATTAAAATTCCAGGCAGATATCACAGCAATGGCTCCACTTCCCTCCCACCATGTATGCAGAGCCACCTCTTGCTGTACCATGTACCTGCCTGCAAGGTGGCTGAAACAGCTTACTTTGGAAAGCAGAGTAGGAGAAGCATCTTCATCCCTCCTTATGAGTAGCTCTTGATGGAAAAAAACCCAACAAAACAAAACAAAACAAAACAAAACACTGCACCTTTATCTTACTTTCACATAAACAGGTCAAAAAAGAATGATGAGAGCCCCTTTATCTCTCCATTGGGAAATTCAAATAGAAATCTGGGCTGTCTGCCTTGAAGACCCACATGTAGGTGCATTTCCATAAGATATCCTAGAAGGTAATAGAAAACTTTATGAATAGTATGCGAGAGTACACTTGTATGTGATATTGTTTTCAGATTGCCTCAAGGATAGTGCTGGTCACGGCTAAAGAGTTTTATTCCCAGACCAAATGCACTGCTCATAATTTTTAAAAAACTAGAATCAGGTAGTTGGCAGTTGGACTAGATGATTGTTGCAGGTGCCTTCCAACTGAGCTATTTTATTCTAAGTATTTGGAATGTTGTTCTTCATAGTGCAGGTATTTTTGAGGGGGAAAAAAATCCAGAATACAGTGAAGAAAACAAGAAATATTAAATTATATAAGCATAAACCCATCCTTCCCTTCCCTTCCCTTCCCTTCCCTTCCCTTCCCTTCCCTTCCCTTCCCACGAGGCTTCACCACTGGGCAGAGCTTTGCCGTCCGTGTCAGGGAGAACAGGACCCAAGGTTGCTCCCTCGGTTTCCACCACGAGAGGTCCCCCCAGCCCCGTACGCGGGGACGGTCGCGCTGTACCGGGGCTGGCAGGCCCGGGCCATTGCCCAAGGCAAGGCAGGGTTGCGTCTCCAGTCTGGCAAGACATCACTCACAGCAGCCTGGGTCATCTTCAGCAAGCCACTCGGTCAAACCTGGGTGTCTAAAACAAAGCACCTTACTATCAGACTTGATTATTTTTTCCCCTCAACGAACTCCATTCCAGGCCGCAGGATAACATCCAGCAGAGAGCAGAGTCTGCTCGCAGCTCGTCCACAAAAGCGTGTAATTGTGCTTGGCGTTCATTTAGACGAGAAGGTATTTTAAATGATGGTATTTGCAAATTCCTGCCTCGTAGTCTCATGTTTGCAGTTCTATGTCCCTGTGTTGCAAAGACTGATGTTATATACGTTGTTCTTTTAATAGATAGTAAGTTAAAGAAACTAACAAAACCAGAACTAGAAAAAATGGCATTGACTAAAATATTCAGAATAATTCATAAAAATATTCTGTCTCTGATGAGACTTCAAATAAACCCAATTACTCTCAGTTCCCTCCAAAGTTACTTTTAAAATTGTAATGGCAGTGCAAATTTCTGGGTGCCAGCGGGGGCCCTGAGGAAATGGATGTGCATTATACCTTCTTTTCACGCACTGCTTTCCACATGCTTTCACTGAAGCATATTCTGAGCTGCATTTTGGTAGGCATCCAGATGGCTTCAGGCAGGGGTGTGGTCCAGCCAAATTGTTAATGTGAATAATGATTCGCGGTAGTGAAAGCGACATGTATCTGTGCAATATTCATCAACATGAAAGGAGGGTGCAGGTGGCAGCATATGAGCCTCCCTGTTCTTTTTGGTCAACGCTGTGTCTCAACGGTTGTCACACATCTTTTTTTCAAAAAAAATTTAGAAGTCTTGTGAGAGACCAACTCATTGCACATTAATCACCACTGCAGAAGGGAATGGTGAGGAACAGGTTGGCCTAGTTGTACAGTTAGAAAGAACCAGGGGCTAAATTTGGCAAGACTGTGTCCTAGCCTTAATCCAACAAAGCATGTGTTTAATTTTAAGTTCATAAGCGATTCATTGACATCAGTATGGTTGTTCTCATGTTTGAAATTAAGCACCTGTAAAAATGCCGTACAGGATTGGACCTCTCCCTTCAATACCCTCCGAGTGTTCACACAATAGTGCCCTTTGTAGTGTCTGAAAATCTGGTTCCTCGGCTTCCTCTGCCTGCAGTGATACTGCATAATATGAGAAGCAGGTCCTTTGGGGCCCACTCCTGCTCTGAGCTCCACTTAGGCAGACGTCAGGGCCACAGAAAGTCTCTGTAGCCCAAGCCTCTTAAAGCCTGTTCGCACCAGCTGCAGTGATGAATCCGGGCTCCTGTTGCGTTCTTCCCTCATCAAACTGAGTCTCAAACTACGGCAAAACAACTTCAGCCCAGTAATTCAAGATCATCAGCTTCAGCTTGCATAAAACTTATGTCGTGCCTTGTCATGACAACACGCCCTGTTTACTTACAGCCTCCAAAATTCTCTAAGTGACTTCTGATTAGGACACTGTGAGAAATATAATCAGTAGATTTAAATGTTTGTTTTCCTAAGCTTTCTAAAAAATCTTGCTTAATTCCCAGATGGAAAATGTTCTGTAAGTATATAGCATTGTTACCAAGCGAAACTGCTGAATTGGCCTGAATATGAATGTATGATGCCTCAGTAACATACCTCAGCGATGTACTGCGAGACACAAAGCAGAGTGCATGTATTTGCATGCAGCTAGTCATAAACGCTTATGCTTTAGCACTAGATGACCTAGGGGAGAAATGAAGTAACCTCGTAAGTGGCTGATTAGAAGGGAAAAATGTTATCCTGTCATTAAAGGGTGACTGAAGAAGGGAATAAATTTCCAGACCAAAGACATGAGCTAAAAGAATTTGAATTACTTTCTGATGTTAAGTATATCAGGCATTTGGACCGTGGCCATCCCTGCAAAACTACCGTGCAGTGAGCCAGGAGTCATGTCCGTAGCGTAACTGTCACCGCGGAGGAGTGGGTGAGGAGTGCCCTTCCCAAAGGGCGATGGCACCCCGGCTGCACGGACTCGGGTTGGAGCTCAGTCAGGCAGTAAGTTGCAACCTGTATGAAGTGCCAGCTTGATGCCTTTAACCGTGGCATCGGCTCGTTGTCTTGACATCAAAGAGACAGGAAAAGTATTTGTCTGCATGTGCATTTGTACATGCCTTAAGTTCCACTTACAGAAAATAGAAACTGCCCCTTAAAAAGGGCCATTGCAGAGATTACAGCAAAAATTTCCGAAGAACATGCCTTTAATCTGGCTGCTTTGTATTTAAACAATTTAAATTTTTTAAAATTGTGTCTCGTGAATCTTTCTAATGTGAATGGAAAGTGCAACAGAGGGCTTATGTACAACCACAAACTGGGGTTTTGAAGCCTAGCCTTTTCTAAAAATCTTAGTAATCGTGTAGAAAGAATTTGAACAAACCCATATGTCTACATCCACTTCAAAGAAAGAAAAGCATATGAAAACTTTCTTCATAGGGCACACATTTCTACTTGTTATTAAACTATTTATGATCACCCATATTTGTATAGAGGGGCATATTTTTCTTCGTATTTCAGCGTCTTACCTTATGATGGTTGGTACCAGGATTACGATAGAAATGGAGAAACTATACTGTTTAAAATGTATGTAACAGCAAAAATTCATGCATGGAAACACAGGAAACGATGTAAATAGATATGGAAGGCACGGCTGAAGTCTCAGTAGCCAAATCTGTGTAGTGCGCAAACATCACCACTGCTGTTGTGTTTGGGTATCAATGTGTTTTTCACCCACCACTTTATTTGCTCTTTTTTTCCTTCTTTTCCATAATGTGTAGACAGTGGTTCCAACACCCAGGTGCTGCCGTGGGGTACAGAAGGTGCCTTCTGTCCTCTCGCTTCACCTTCTGCACACCTTTGACTTTACATTCGGGAGTGACCCTCCTGCTGCCTTATCACCAAAGTGCAGGACTTCCCTCTCCAAAACAGACGTGTCCAGAAATGTCCCATTATCTGCAAAAAGCAACAAGTCCCTGAGTATGGTTTTTCATTTCGTTGATATTACATCTCATTGCTGCAGTACAAATTACAGCGGAATTTGGCCTTTGCTGGCTTTGAAGCAGTAAGAGAAAACATGTGCGTAATCATTAACATCTGTGAATTTACACATTTCGAGGCGCATTTTTAAATTAATGTGCTCTCTGAAGATGTGATTAGTTGAGTAGGCATAAATCCTACAGCTATATTGAAGTCTGAGGTGCAAATAACAGTACAGCTTTGGCTTCAAATGGTCACAAGACTTTTCATAAAATATTCTACATCAGGCATAGCTTTATCATAAAAATTTTTAGGAAAAGCTACAGACCATTATGCTAAAAGTAGTACAGATCAGAAATAATTACATAAAGACAGTATTTGTGGGAAGAGGTAATAAAGACCATATTTGGATAATATGGACCATATTACCTCTATTCATAAACTTTATATTGCTCATGTCCTTAAATGGTCACTGCTCTGTAGCACTAAAGGAAGACAATGCTCGCGAGCAGGATCCTCATTTGAAGTTTCCCTTCATTTTCTTCCTTAATACACTCAACAAATTTTAAAACATCTCACACTTGGTCAGTAAGTCACCCATGATGTAGCAGACATTTGATTTTTTAAAATAAACATTGCGCATTCCAAAATGCCTAATGAATCTACCCTGTGCCTCTGTGTACTGAAAAGGGGGGCTGCACAGAAGTGCTGTTCCCAGGATCCAGCAAATGGCTCTGGACAATAGTGGAACTATTCCAACCATTTCCCCATCCGTCTATTTAAAAACTGTTCCTGCGCACTGCGAACCATTTGAACATTTGAATTCTGCTAAATGTTTGGGCCCACAGAGGACGGATTTGCACCTAAGCACTGGAGTTAGCATTGTAAAGGTTGGAGGTTTTAGTTTTGTTTTTTGTGGCTCTGCCTGAAGCACACCTAACTGCCAAGGTGCTCCATCATCTGCATCCAGCTCCCTGACCAGACAGGCTGGGCATCTCTTGGGGTTCACTGTAGCTCCAGCCTGGTTCACACACCCAGGTGTCCTTCCTATGGAAACCAGGGATCTGGGGAGGGATGGCTGGTATGCACATGGGCTTCACCCCAAAATGGGATCCAGACATGGCCTTTGTGCACATCCTGAGTCAGAAACTCAGATGTTTCACAGGTTATGGTGTCTAGACATAGGCTTAGTGCTTCTGGGACAATAATTTACGTTTTCCTGCACATAGGTTTCTCATCTGCATAGTGGAGGCATTCATGCTGCCACTGTGCTGTCCATGCTGCTTGCTATGAGTTTGGAGTAAGAACGGTCTCCTGACTTCCTTGGTGAGAGGTAAGACATGAACATTCTGATTTCTGTTTAGGTCTCTGGTCAGTATTATAATTAATACCTGCACAATAATTTGTCGCAAAGTGTTAGGGCATCTATGCTGAGCATACCACACAACCAGAAATCAAAAGAGCAGAGAGAATAGAGGTTTAATCTCTCAAGGATATGTAATGCATGCTTCTCTGCTACACACCTGACTGGCGATGACTGCAGTGCCACACACCACATAAATCCAGAATACTTATTAAAAAAAAGTATGTCGCACCACCTGTTCTCATCCAGCTTCTTTTCTTTTTTTAACTAAAACAACTGCAAGTGAAACGCAGACTTTCAGGCCACAGAAACACTTTAGGCAGCGTCCAATTTCAAAGGGCTCATATTAAATTTGTATGAAGAGAAATCCAACAGGAATAACTTTGGGAATTCAAAAGCATAAAAACTGGCAGTTTCAAATTCCATATTGGAAGATGACCTATTTTTAGAGACAAATGAGAGTTTCTGCTTCACTTTAAACCTGTTCTATTTCTAGAGCTCCAGCCAGCTGCCTTCCCAATAAAAATGAATAATAATAATAATAACTACAACATGTGAACATTTGCCTTCTCACAAGGGCTTGCAACTTTAAAAAAACATTGCTAGCAAGTCATTTTCTGTTGCTGCAGTGATTGCATCCACAGTGAGCCACACTCACTTTAAGTGAAGGTAAGTTAAACTTTTGGCAGCAGATTTTGAGTTAGGAATTATTTTAGGAAAATAAATGCAATGCAAGCTATGAGGAAAAGAATGTGTATCTGGACACCTGTTTTTCATTTATAATATTGGATTAAGTTCATCTCATCCTCAAGGCAGGAAAAGTATCATCTGAATCCATCTGTGAGAAGCTGAATAAATGATAACTTATGCAAGAATGCAGAAATTCCCTTTCAACTAGAAGTAAGCAAAATGGGTCACTGGTAATTAAATTATTGATTAACTTGGCCTGCCACCCATTCCACAATGCGAACTGATGTTTATTCATTTAGACAACACATCTCAGCACCCTTTTGAACACAGGAGCCCCAACTGTTTGAACTGGTAGTAGCCTCTCAGTTAATATGTGAATATTGTTTTCAAAGCTTAATACTTACTGGACCAGAAAGAAAAAGGACAAAACATGGAGGGTTTTAATGCTGTAAATAGAAAGACTGGCTGTCTAAAGTATAAAGTCTTTTCTACCTGCAAATTCTCTGACTGGGTCGCTCTTATTGCATATACTCAATATGTTATTTGTTTTCTCAGCAAGCAAATGAGAACTGAACTGTGTGCTGGCCAGCGCTAGATGAAACCTCCTTAATCACTTAGATACATAAGGGGGATACTGGGCATGAGCTCCTTTCATGATGATAAATGAAGATTTGGAATATATACAAAATGCAGCATTAGAGTCTTTAACTTTGGGAAATACTTTATCCGATACCATAACAAAGCCCATTTGGCTCTGCAGTCAGAAAGGCTTTATTACAACTTGAAGAAATGAGACACACGTAAAAGAAGATGCAAAGAGTGGGTACCAGGTTACCGCACACATACATGCATGCACACACACAGGCTCATGCACAAAGGTGTGTGACAATTTTTCATCTTCCACTATATGAACAGCCCATAGTTATTTCCTTCAGCTAACATACAGCGTTTATATTATGCTGATGCCCCTAATTTATGGCTGATGAGTGTGCCTTCAACCAGTAAGTTTGATAAAAATAAGTAAATACATATATATAAATACTTTCAAATGAATATCCGTTTTGTCCAGAAGAATAATAAATTACATTCTTAAAACAATAGTGGAGAAGCATAATACCATGATTGCTAAATCACTGTTTTTCAACAGTGTTACAACTTTCAAGTAAAAAATCAGTCATACAAGATGATACAATTGTCTCCAAAAATAAAAATGAGAATAATAATTAAGCAAATCTATCTTTACGCAATTAGATATTTATTTCCTTAAATAGTTTCCTATGTGCAGAAAACATTAATTCTCTTCATGCACAAAATTATCCTCAAATAAACAAAAAGGAACAGGAATCCAAATGGCAAATATAAAACATTCTGGACTAATAATTTGCTTTTGTTTCATTGTGTTTGCAACTACACTAATCCTTTTTTCCTCACTAGTTTCTGTATTGTTAATTGCCAGTAGAGCCACTCATTTTCATTACAGGAATCTAAACTAAGAAACAAGAGGAATATAATAGTTAATCAAATACTATACAAATAGAAGCACTTGTATGATGGCCTTAAGGGCATTGGCTGATTTTAGATGGCAGGTTTATCTTGCACATCATATTATATAGTGTAAAATTTGAATATAAATAATGAGCAAGAGATTTAGGTTAGTAATACCACAGCAACTTCAGCAGCACCTCAAGTGTCTTTTTTTTGCAAATCATCTGCATATAAGGCCACTATTTTTTTTTCATTTATACACCCTAATCTTACCTAGATGGCTTGCTGACTTACCCAGCTAAGTGCTTGTTCCAATTCCTTTTTTGGGAATATATCAAAGTGAGAAGCCAAATACAACTTCTGACAAGTATAACTCAGTGAGACTGTTTTCAGAGAGAGACCCTTAGATGGGTTCGTTATTTCATCCAAAGTAAAATTTGCAGCTGCTAGGAACTGACTGAAGATCTTCCAGATTTTTCCTTTTTGTTGTGGATCTTCAGATATCATTGTTTTTGTAGATATCTGCCCAACATGTCTTGACAGCTACTTGATCTCATATTATCTGATAAGAAAATGTAGAATAATTTACTGTTATTAATAATAAACTCTCTTAAGTGCTACTTTGCAAACACAGAAGCAAAGCATACTCACATGAAATGAGCAATGTATGAGTATGCCCTGACAAGTTTGCCATCTAATACCGGGAGCCTCAGGAAGAGAACAGCATGAGCTCTTCTTATGCCCCAAATCAGAGAATACAAGCAAGACAAGAAATCAGGTAACTGCTGTGGGAAAGAGTGGAAATTAAAATTACTGGGAGGAAGGCTGCTATAACACAGGGGTTTTAAGAATAGTTATAAAATAAAAAACAAAGTTTACTGTTTCAGTTGCACATTTTTGCAGTTTTTCCTTCATTCCCAGGATAAACTCTATTCTTTATGACTTCATTCTGGCTGGTTCTGGGGAAGGAAAGATAAAAGAGTGCTGGACTTTGCAGCACATGCTGTGTTCAGCCATAGGTGCCTTTCCTCTGAGCTCTTTCAAACCATGTATGCCACCTGGCTTTCGGGATGCCCAAGGCTCTCTCTGCCTCCTGGCATCGTGCTTTCTGGCACCCGCATGGCTGGGAGCATCCTCTGAGGTGCACACTGGTCTAGGAATACAGATGATATAATAATAGAAGGGGTGAAAAAAAAATGAAAAAGAAGTAGCCATGAAAAAGCCAAAAGAAAGCTGAATCCACCACTCTTCCTACAGCTGTACAGAGGCTGGTGGACGTGTCTACTTTGCTACCAACAGTTGCACATCTGCTGTACCCATCTCCCAAGCCTGGTAAACCATCTGAAGCTGTCTGTATTAGCAGAGCTCTGAGTTTAGGGTAACAAATTTTGCTGGGAAGCAGTATTAAGTAGCTCGTATTACGCTAGCACGTTTGCATGGATGTTAGTCCTGAGCTGGCCCTCGTCTTGCAAGTTCAGAGATGCAAGTGCCCACGCTTACTCATGCAGATACAGCATAAAAGTCTGTATTTTTATGTTCCCCATATATATGTAGATCCATTCCTTCTCAGTCTCTCAGAACTATTTTTCCAATGAATTTAACATAGCTAGCTCTAAGATAAAGCCCTAGCCTTTTTCTTTTTCATTAAAACAAATTCTCTCATGATGAATATGGATATAAACCTGCAAACCATTATTTCTTTCCCTAGTTTTTATGGATGAAATTCAGTTCTGGCACAGATGGCTGTGTATATCATCCTGTACTAGATAAAAAGATTGCAGGAAAAGGGGCTGCGGGATCTTGTGTTCAAAGCAGCTCGCAGACTTACTACTGGAAAGGTCCCAGCTCCAACGCTTCGCTCGCTGGACGGCGCTGTGGCCGCAAGCAGCAACCTTTGGGGTGCGTTTTTCTGTGAAGCCAGGGACCCCCGCAGCTGCACAGCTTGCCTGGTAGGCTGAAGCAGCAGATGGGAAAGTCTAAGTCTGCAAATGCTGAACTGCGGGCCGCTCTCCCCTAAAGCCTCTGTGCTGTACCTCTAATACTGCTGCAGGAGTGCTTGCGATCTGTGTGCTCCCTGACATGTTGGTCCTGGGACTTCAGTAAGACCGCTCACAGGAGCAGAAGCTTACAGGAGACAAAAGCCCCAGTTATCAGGGGCTTTTATGGTATAATATTTCAATTTCTTCATGGATCAAGATGACTAAGTGGAAATAAAAGAGGTGTTTGCTGCAATGCCACTTCAGCTATGAGGTTCCTGCAATTCAGTGCTAAGGAGGTTTATCAAATCCCCTGTTAATACACTTACTGGGTCCCAAGCTAAGACTGATGGAATGAAACAACTTGTGATTGTGGAGTACATTTCCAAATGAAACCATAAGTGCCTAATTCCTTGCCTTAAGATTACATCTAAACATATTTTACAGATCTCAAACCCTTTGAACTTTAAAACTTTACAATAGCATAATTGATTTTAATCTTTTCTAAGCACTTATCTGGTATATGAAACTAGATACTCTGTATTGTGATTCGGCCCTCAGGCTTTAAAAATTGCAAATACAGTTCCTTTGAAAAAATAAAATATAGAATCAAATACGGTATCTCTAATGACAGTATTAAGCTTTTCAGTTTATGCTTTTATTACTGTGACTAATATACAGCTCCTGTGCTTGAGGTAAAAGGAGCCCATGATTGTGAGAAGAACATTTGTCCAATGTAACATGAAGCAATATTAATAATTGACTTAACTGAAAAATCATATTGGCAAGGCATATTGGCAAGCTTAGCTAGGCAGGACTGTTTATAATACACTTCATTAGGATCTTCAGCACTTCTGTAATGATTATGTCATTTTGATACCCATCAATGTCAAATTCCACAGAAGAGCGAAACGCTTGGAGCGCTCCTGTGGAGTGATGCCACATGAACGTTTTGGTGCTGGAGCACAAATCAAATTCATAACCCAAAATTAGATGTTGAAGTGTCTACACTACTGGTGGGGTATGAAGCATCTACAAGTGGGATCTTTACATGGCAGTGCACTGACTGCGTACCCAAACACACGAACCAGAAGGAAATGCAGAGAGAAGAGTAGGTCCCAGTGTCTTCCCTAGGGGTCTGAGGGTGCAGCACCTCACTGCAGGATCTGCTCACAGCCCACTCTGACTCAGATCCTTAAATCTCTCCTGGATGTGCCATCTCAAAAACACTGTGAAACTTCAAAAAAAATCCACCAAATGAAGCCTTCTGCACAACACCAGGGCACCAGAGCACTCCTCCAAGAAGTGCAAGAGATTTTTGATTCCTTTTTTTCTGTCTGGCATTATTTATGTCCCTCACCCCATGGCCCTATTTCACAATTTTGGAGTAAAGCATTCACCTCTGCAGAAGAGCATACCCAGGTCTTCCACAGAGTAATGACTTAGGCAAAAAAACCCCATAGGTGATGATGCACAGCTTTTGAAAAATAAAGCTGTTATGTATTTATGTGTTTATGCTTTATGAAAATGCTGCTGTTATGTCCATTTCGTACAGTTTTGTATCATGTAATAAAATTACTGATGCACTCCTTAGGAGATGTGAGACCCATCTTCCAAGTCTCCACCAGTCTGAGGGCATTTGAACACACTCGTCTCACAGGAAAAGCCTCACCCCCAGACTACACATCTGGTGAATGAGGTGTTCCCAAAAATGTACACGGATGCCTTTTTATTAAAAAATAGTCTTTTGAATTTCATGAGAATGCTGGACTAGATCTTTTAAGCAAAAAGATTAAAGCTGGAATGGGCATCCTGGGCCAGACTTGCTGCTTCACCTACCATCAGTAAAGCAGAGCAGGAGGATTTGGGAAATGAGTTACAGCTCTTTGATTCTCTGCCTAAATTTAGCCTGCTTAGGGAGGCCTGGAGACCAGCTCACCCTTGCTGGAGAACAACCATCTCTCATGAGATCCTCTACTATGGCTACGACGAGGGTGTTGGTGGGGTGGCTGGAAAGCAAGAGATTTAGCCCTTTCCTCATTCTTTATTCAGTGGAGGGATGCTAAGGGAGTTTTCATCAAATACTGCTGCTCCACTCATCCAGAAATTTCGAAGGTGGGAAGCCAGTAGGAGCACTCAGGTGAATCCCTCCAGGGCTCACTTGGTCTGTGCTGGCACAAGTAGGTTTAATTTCTATCTCATGGCTCAGCAGAGGTGAAGTGGGGAAAGGATGTCTCTTCTGCTTTTAGGGCAGGAAAAAACATAACCTATAAACTGAATGTAACGTCTATGAAAATGTCTACATGATTTCAGCGTTGCAGACATTAAAACTATGCCTGATCGTAAATGGAGACAATGCATGCCTCATAAGAAGCAATGGGAGCCAAACCTAGAAAATATGCTGAAACACCTTTTTGTTTGTTTGTTTTCTCCACATTTTTCTTTTTTTCTATGTTACTCATTTTATAGTTGCAAGAGTGGGATGAAAGGATACAAAAATAAAGCTGCAGTTTATGCATTTGAGGACTCAGGTGCCACTCTAACATGAGATGTTGTAGTTCTGACTACAAAGCATCTCACAGGCTTTAGGACACAGAAAATAAACAGCAAATACCAGTACCAAACAGTAAAAATACCAAGCACAAACACTATGAAGACTAATTTTATCCCTTAGCCTCTTATTTCACTGTTTTGAACTGGAACAGAAACTGCAGCAAAAATTCCTGAGAGCTGAATTCAACCCCCATCTCGGATACATGGCTATTTCTCTGTGTTATGTGACACTCTCCAACCTGTCATGTACTGCTATCACTCAAAACCGTTTATAACTTGTTAACAAGGTGGTGAAAGGGAGCTGAATATTTTCCCAGAATGGTAGTTACATGTTTTAATAAAGATTAATATCTTGATCATTTTAAGGACACATTAAATAGTGGAGCAAAATAGCTGCTTTTGACATCTGGAAACAAGTTCATTTGCTAGAAGGTGGTGCAAAATTCATGCATAACTTATTTCAAACAAAATAAGGCTGACAATTTTCAGCACCAAGAAATATGCCACAGATTTCTTGATAATTTCATAGCTATTATTATTATAAGAGAGAGAACATTGTAGGACAAACTCAGTGAGAGCTAGAGAAAACTCAGGCCAGGGAAGAATAAACTATTGTGGTCTTGACACAGATTTCTCCTAGGGAACATGCATTGCTTAGTGTCTGAAGGGAAATCCAATTAGGATTTTTATAACCCTCACAGATTTCTTTTTGCAGAAAGTGGGTCATCTGCAGCAGACTGTGGTGCATAAAGCAGTCAGTTTTCACCTTTTCTTGACAAAGCCTGTTCCCCAGGCTTCTCAGTCTATTTTTACATGCTCCCCTTTTTCCTCTCGGTACACAGCGAGATTTCTGCAGGAAGCAGAAGAAACCAGCCCCAGCCATAGGGAAAATGCCATGAGGTGGCTCCTCCATGCACCAGAGGAGTCCCACATCTGGATCATGGTGGGACAAGGATTTGAAGTTTGGATTTCCCAGATTCCTTCACATTTTTTGTTTATATTTTTTGTACATAACTTAATGTCATGATCTCTTCTTAGATCAAGGTCCCCTATTATTTCATCTTCCTTTTGGGAAACTGATCCAAATTATTCTCTTCAGCGATCAGATTTATATAATGTCAGTGACTGAAGAAGGCAGATTTGGTATGTCTTAGTGAACTACTGCAGATGCAAGTCCTGTCACCATGCATAAAACCTCGTAACAAAAGCAAAGATGGAATTAATAAAGAAACTGTGAAGAGTAGTGAGAAAAATATAAGGTGTAATGAAAAATATAATGAATGTTAACTTCATCTCTGCAGTCCAGGAAGGAAAAAATAATCCTCCTTAAGAGCTTAGCAATGCATCTATAAAAGACTCAGTCCTCAAACCCTGAATTAGAAGAAACTTGGCATCTACATCAACAGTTGCAGAATCAAAGTTCACACTGAAATGAGGTTTCCCTCTTTCAGCTTTTCAGTTTTCTTTTTTTCTTTCAGCCCTCCTTTACCCTGCACCCACCACCACACAGTCTCTTTTTTCCCTTGTTTGTTGCCAGAATGCAGAAAAGTTCTTTAAGGATTTTTTTCCCAGCCCTGTCTGATGAAAAACCATCAAACCGAGTGAGATGCAAATAAAAATGTCATCTGGTTTCACGTGTTTTAAAGTGTCTGACTTTTTGTGTTTATAATTTTTAAAATTACTTAATTTTAAAACCTCAGACTTTAAAGGATATCTTCATTATGCCCTGAAAACTAGCACAAAGGCAAAGGATAAAGAAAACAGGTTTTTAAATGAACATTTATTACTTTTTTTTTTCTCTGACAAGCTTTTACATAAGCAGCTACAATAGTGAAATAGTTAATCAGCTGTATGATACTTAACCCTTTGAATGTCAACTTTAATCTACATTTCTAAAAGGAATCAACAGTTTTTATGCACTTGTCCTACTTCACTCTCAGGTCATGCTTTCGGGATAAGTACATTTACCTCTCCTCAGCTGGCCACCAAGTGAAACCTCTGTGCTTTCATTTTGCATGTATTTTGCTGCAAATTATGCTGCTGTCCCAGAAGAGTAACTGAGAGAAGTGATGACCACTGAATCACTGGCACTCCTGTGTCCAAAAATCCAATCTTTGGGAGAAAATAAATGCCTGCAGGCACAACTGGGCACGATAAAAAGACCCCAGGGTTTCATGAGTTGGGTCCGTAACAGTCGCTGAAGTACAGTCTTGAGATGATTTTGAGTGTGTGTGTGTAAATGTGTAAAACTAGGCTGTACAATGGCCACATTTGGTACAGAGGAGACACAGGTGTAGAAAATGGGTATCAGCCACTTTTCCAGTCCCGTTATCCCAGGCTTCTTGGTGGCCAAATTAACCCTCAGTACCACATGTGAACAAGTCTAAGTCTACAGAGTTGGAGCAAAACCACAAGGACGGGTGCCACTCAGGCTGACCTGTGTCCTTGGAACCCCTGCCCCAAGGGGCACACACTTCTTCAAGCTACGGAGGTCCCCAGGTAACTCTTTCTTGAGCACCGTGTGCTACCTGCTAACACACAAAGGCCGAAGGAATTAACCCTGATTTGGGCGAACATCACTTACACTCCCATCTGATTTCTTTAGGAGAAAGAAACTGCACATGCCTTGAGGCAGAGCACGGCTGGGGCGTGAAGAGGGCAGTGGCAGTGACAACCAGCCATGAGCCTCCCCGCAGAGGTGATGCAGCTGCAGGAGCCACAGAACGCTCTTGGAGCTCGAGTCACTGCTGCTGCATGGGAAAGCTCCCCATCCTCAGCTAACAGGCAGGCTGGTCGTCTCCTGGGGCTACGTTTCCTGCCACAGCAGGGTGCAACCTACCGGTCTGCCTGTCATGCAGAGACATAATTTGCTCTCCTTTGCAAAGCAGAAGTGCCTTTGATCCAGAGCCTGGATTAAAATCCAACTTTGAAGATTTGCTAAGTGGTGCTACATTTAAAACTTTCCTATAAATTAATTTAAAGACCCAACAATTATCTTAGAAAGAGAATTTCCAGCTCCACAGCTGTGTGGCTGTCTTCCTTTGACAGAAGCTTGGGCTAGAGAAGGATCCCTTTGCAACCTCCAAGTATAGGATACCATAGAATCATATAGGTTGGAAGGGACCTTTAAGATCATCAAGTCCAACCATCAACCTAACACTGACAAAACCACCAGTAAACCATGTCTCTCAGCACCATGTCTGCCTGCCTTTTACATACCTCCAGGGCAGTTCCACCACTTCCCTGGGCAGCCTGTTCCAGTGTTTGATAACCCTTTTGGTGAAGAAATTTTTCCTAATATCCATCCTAAACCTCCCCTGGTGCAACTTGAGGCCATTTCCTCTTGTCGTATCTCTTGTTACGTGGGAGGAGAGACCGACCAAAGGATGTCCTCATATCTTCATTTTACCTTGGCACACTTCAGGTATGTCCCAGGATATAGACTGAAAATTATCTCTCCAAGTGAACACCCCCCCAAGAAGTGGGATCAGATGGACAACATAGAGCCACAACCAGGCTACAACCAGGGGTTCCCACACTAGTTCCAGTGAGATGGTCTAATCCCATCCCTCTATGAGTGTCAAACACAGCCCAGGGTCCCAAGCATCTCTTTTACAACTAAAATACAATTTTAATGCAATTAAAAAATTATATAGAAAACTTGATCCTTTACACTACTTCAGAGTATATATTGCAGTCTCTTTTGTTACAGACACTTTAAAAACAGTTTAGGCTGCCTTATTTCATTGCTGTGCCATCTCTGCATATCCTTGTGACTGATAAATGTTACGTTAATGGCAATCACTGGGAAGCAACCTGCCAAATTAGAATAAGGCCATTACAATTTACACCTAATAAATATAGGTGGATGCAAGAAAATGTATTAAACTCTATTGCTAGGAAAAGGCATTATTAAAATTAAAAGGTTGGCACATGAGATAATTCAAGGGTTGCATAACTTTACAATCTAACTGAGTACATATGCACTAAAAAGTCTTATATATGCTGATGAGTTAAGGAACCGTTCAGGAATTTTACCAGCTTTTACAAACATGTTACTGTTATCTCTTAGTTCTCTGTAAATACCATTTGCAGTAGTTTACAGACACCAGTGACTTGTGCCAAGCAAAAGATCATTCCTGCTTAAATATGTATCATTTAGTCCTCTATGTGTTTCAACACTAGTGCAACTAATTTTCACTTTACTCAGACAGAGGGAGTGTGATTTTGGAGATTAATATTTTGATTTTTTCCCATTGCCACATATCATAAATAATGTCTGAACATGCTATCTTCATGTGTCTTATGTGTACATTTATCCTCTGCTCTCCAATCATTCCTTATAAGCATGTCAAAAAATGATGGGATTTTTTTCCAGAAGATAATTTTTTTTACTGCTTTCCATTTTCATGCTATTTAATTGGCTATTTTACATCCCTGGTTCCTTTTACATCTTTAACTGTTCGTCTTGCAAGATCCTCAGCTACCTGTCCAGCCCCTGCTCCTTCTCTGAGGCCGCCTTTTGTTTGAAAGAGTTTGTGATGTTATTATTTGTTTCTGATTACAGCTAACTCTTCTCATTCTAGAGAGACAAAGTGTTTTTTGTTAGATTAATATTTAACCAGGCCAGAAACTACTGAGATCATCTAACCTAACTGTCTGAATAATAATGGCTACAAGACTGCCTTGAATTAACTCCCCTTTCAACTGAAGGAGACCTCTAGAAACACATATGAACTTGATTTAAATGATTCCAGTGATGGTAAATCTACCACAACCCTTGATAAACTGTTCCAGAGTTTAATTAACATCTCTATTAAAAATGTGTGCTTTATTTGTAGTTTACATTTATCTGCTTCATCTTGCACCAACTGGATGTTATTAAAGCCTAGTTTGTTTTGGAGTTCAAAAAGCCCTTTCATAGTGAGTTTCTGGTTTTGATATAGGTACTTACACGTTTGTTGACTCTCTCACCCCCAGGCAAGTTTTTGAGGACTCTGGTCATTCCTACAGCCCTTCACCTTCTTGACATGTCGACATGAGACCCTGGCACTGGTTTTTTTCCTCTGAGTACCACAACCATCTGGAGCCACAGTCAATATTTCAGTCTAAACTTTTAGTCTATATTCCCCTATTCACACATCCAGAAATGAAAATGGTCTTTTTCACCAAAGCATCATTTTCATATGATAATCCTCTTGAAAACTTCCTGCATGGGGCCTGAGACAGGGAGACACATGTCACAACCAATGTTCATCAGGACACCATTTATGAATTTAACTGTTAAATTAGTAGCATAAAGATGTTAACACTAATAGCAGATAATGATACATGCATGTATTCAGACACACGTCGGTGATCACTCCTTATTGCCCGGCACGAGCAGCCATTGGGAGGCCAGTCCTGGTGGTTTGCTCAGAAGCAGAGGGTTGTGCTGAGGCTCTGGAGGCTTCAGGTGGGTGCTCAGCAAGTCCCATGTGGTACCATGCTTCATCAGGTTGCACGCAGCAACCACTGCCTTCCTCAGTACAGTCCGAGTTATACAACCGTTGCAGGTGTCAGCATGTGCTGATAGCCTTGCACAGATTCTTGGTGGCCTGAGTTTATCCATTCTTATGTATTCGCCAGGACCAGGTGTGTCCAGAGCTTGTCAGCTCCTGACAGGCTTTCACATGCTATTTCCAGCACATAATTTTTCTTTCTTCAGCCTGCTGTTTTCATGTCACTATTTCTGCATCCACACACAGAGGCCCCACAGGGCCCGTCCACACAAACTCACCCAGGAGAGGTGTTCATGGCATCCCTTCATGGTGCTTAAGCATTCTCAAGAGTGTCTCCTTCCCAGGCTCCTCGCCTGTAGTTATGGCCTGAATACTTCTTTCAGCATATGGACATTTCAGTGTGCTCAAACATTTCTTTATAGTGAATTTCTCAAATTATTCAGATGATCTCACATTCACAATCTGTCCTTATCATAATTTACTTCTTCCCCAGGCATCTCAATATCAGAGTACAGTTTCATATAAGAGTGCTGAGAATCATTTCACATTATCTTTCACACAGACCATGTTGATGCTAAATATTCAAATATGCCTAACAACAGCATAGAAAAATATACTATTGTTTCAGTATTTAAAGATTTTTTTTATTTTAAATGCTGTTCCTTCCCCAAAAGAAGTTGAAGTGAGCTTTACATATTTCTGAGTCTATTCCAGGTGTTTCATCTCCTTTTATCTTCATCTATTAAGGTAATCACTTTTGTCTACAACTCCTTGAAACTTCTAAAAACTTTGACATTTGAAATATATCAAAACTGTCTTTAAATAGTGTATCATGGGTTTTTGAACTGAAATCACTGGTTTGTAACATACTCTGTGGAATATTTTATGTTATATTCTTTTATATCTGTACATCAAAGCCATTTTAAATTTAGAAACAAGAACATAAATATCCCCAGCAGTAACTTCTTGCTACTTTCATGAATTTTAAACACTTTAGACAGGAACAAGTTAAGACAAACTAACCATTTAGATCCTTAAACAAAAATCTACTGAAATCCACAAAAGGACTACATCTGACTTAAATGTCTTTGAGTAAAGGCATTAACCTAGGACTGGATTGCTTCATTCACAGGTTTTTAAAGAATTTAAAATGAGTGAACAAAATAAAGCACTGCTTTACAAACCAGCTGTTTTGCCTGATGATCAAAAGTTGTTAGTTAAAAGAAACAAAAACAAAAACCCAAAACAGAACAACTGAGCTTGGCAAAAAGAGGCCAAAAAATTTAGCACCTATCATCTAAAAAATAGTATTTCTTTCCTGAGAATTTAAAAATTCTCATGAAATTCTCATGAAATTGGGATAACCAAATCAGAACTGCTTCTCTGAAAATGAATAAGTAAATAAACAAATAGTGGCCCATGATCTCATTAAACTCTTTAGAACAGAACAAGTAGAACTCAAATTTGTCATAAGAGGTTATTAAAAGGGGCTAAGTAGTTAAATATGTACTGTTTGCTAATGGCTAGGTTCTCTGTAAGCCGATCTCACAGATTAAAATCGATTCTACTAGTAAATCACTATTGCGCACCTCAACACTCTAAGCTTTTTTTATAACTTCTCCCACATGTGCACACGTTTAAAATCAAACAATTTACTTGACTGAAGTAGAAGAGAAATAATTAATATTTCTGGGGACTACGTGATGCCAATATAATATAAATTCTACATCCTGAGGCGCTGATGTTTCTCCTCATATACCTAACTGACCCTGGATGAGTATGTCACCTTTATCAAGAGTTATTTGTGTGTGACTGTTTGTAGGGTATAAGGTTCTCAGGTTCTTATACAGAGCTATAGCATTTTGGGTTTGAAAGCTTGTGTGGCTTTATCCAGTAAAATAATCTTCCGACTGAGACCTCAAGAAGTGCAAATCACAATGTGTTGCTTCTGTTGGAGCCTTCCTGTGCTCTGCAGAAAGCTGGATATTATTTTTTTCAGGAGGGACCCCAAATTTTACAGTACCTGAGTGTAAATTGCCAGAAATCTGTGACTTCATGGAGCCTTAAAATTCAGGTTACTGTTTTAATATGAAGTACACATTGAATAATGCTGCTTCTGAGCTATCTGATAGTGAATTGTTTATATTTCATCTCTCACTCTACATTTCATCTTTACTACGCTGTGAACTTGCCTTTTTAAGCTTAAACAAGCCTGGTACAGGGCAGATCCCATCTCTCAACATTATAATTTCTGGCTTTCTCTGTGACCTCAGGAAGATATCTCTATTTCCATACAATCATACAAATAAACCCACATATTTTCTCAAACATCAGGGCCAGAAACATTTTAAAACTAGTGCTGGGAGCTTCTCTGGAAATTTACCAAATGATTCTGGAATAATTGTTTCAATAAATTCCAGTAGCTTCACAAGTGCAGACACACCCTCAGAATAGAGACAATTCTGCAGCAGGGGGTGAATTCCACAACAAATACTCTCCAGCAAGGATATAGCAATTCCTCTACATTTACATATATGGTCTTGTTTTTACTATTTGCCAACAGATTCTGAATGTACATTTTTAATATGAGAGGGTTTTGTCCTCCCTTGCTGTTCCTACAATAATAATTCTTACCTATTCCTTTGTAAAACTGAGAATCCTCACCTATAAAGGTTATAGGTTATAAAAGTTCTATTTGCTGTTTGTATGCCAGTAAGAACAAATGGGCGCTCTTTGCTATTTTTATATCAACAGGGCTGTGTGCTCTTGTTCTACCATAATTATTTTACTTTTCATCACTTCTATTACTTTGGAAATACTTTAGCTATCTTCTGTTAACTGGTTGCATCCCACACCCAGTGTGCTCACCTATCATAACATTAATTTCCGCTCTCATTCTTCGTGTTTTTCTAAGCCTCTTCAGCATATTAATTAAAAAAAAAAATCAGACACAGCTTTTTCTTTTTTTTTTCTAAAGTTGGCATAAACATCTATAAACAGAATAATGTGGCAAATATGCAGCGGAATAAATGATAGTAATATTCTGCCACATGGTATTTTTGTATGCAAGTGTGCACATGTCTGTATGTGCATGGGTGCATCTGCCAGTGCATATACACTGGCAATTTTGACATTTTACCATCCCAGAGTCACAAATGTTAGTTTCAAGGAAGCTGTGCAGGCACAAAACGTCTCAAGAATATTTTCCTTTGAACAGACTTGGTGTTTCAGTGAACCACTGGACCAAATGAAAATAATTTACACAGGGGATGACTTAGAGCAGTGAAACCAGTGAAATGTGGCGTTATTAAAATATGATCAAAAGGAAAAAGCTTTGGTAGTGCATTTAGAGAAGACACAACAAGATAGCTTTTTATTCCTTTATGTAGAAGTATTTTGAGGACTTGCCATCAGAGTGGCCGTCCTTCTCCTGTAAGCATTTAAACTCTTCACAGGATCAAAGGCCGTATGACATATACTGCATACCCTGAGATCTGTAGAGGGGGGAAAACTCCAGGGATAGTGACAACAGCGCAATGGGAATTCATCTATCCTGCCGTCATTTGGGAGAGCACAGAGCTTGGTGTTACGCTTCCTGCTGCTGTTGGTTCTTCCCATCTTCTGCTTGTTCACCTCCTCCTGCAGCCAAAGGCCACGCTATCCAGCTGTCCCATGCCAGGACAGCACTGCTGACAGCCCTGTGCTCTAGTCTTGGCATGAGAACTGCATCTGAATTGCTTGCAAGTCGCAGCTGAAAGGCTACAAGCTTTCTTACCCCAGGCTACGAGATATATGGAAGTGTTTAAACAAATCTGGTTTCAAAGCGCAGATGCCATTTTTGGTCCTGATCTTTTTGGCTTTAGTGCAGCTCTAGAGAGCTGAGTAGCCACAAAGTGCAAGAAGTATAATGCATTTCACGTATCTTATCCAGTTTCACCACTTAAAGCAGTAAAATTAAAAAGCAATCAGCCAAAAAATAGTTCTTAATCACTACTCCTTGGTAGGGTGGGAAAGGGCAAGAGAAATGAAACCACTATGAATATCAAACTAGCCAAGATCTCATTAAATGAATATGATCTCCTACAATGCTTAAACTATTGGCCCACCTCAATGCCTTCAGGGAACTCCTCACATGTGGCCCTCATCACTCCACACCCAAAGCATTCGCTCCCTCCTCTGGAAAGGAGACATTTGAGGGCATGTCTGCCACAAACCCCTCTCTCAGGCACCCCCAGGAGAATGTGCTGCAGGTGGAAGAAGTGCTGACACAGCAAGAGTCAGGACTAAGGGAGCACGCTGGGTTTCCTCCGCAGGCCAAGAAGCATCCCCCAGAAGGATGCAGTAGAGCTGCAGGTCGTTCTCCTTTGCGCAGAGCGGGGATGCCCGCCTGTCTCGGCGGGTAGTGGTACGCTGGCACTGCAGACTGCCAGCTAAAACAAAGATAATCCCTCTTGCTTGCGGGTAACTTCTTTGGACCCCGATAGCAAAGTAGGATGACAGCACGGTGCTCAGTCCAGGCTAATTTGTCCTGCTGCCTGCAGCGGGCTGCCCTCTCAGGCTGCTTCTCGTCCCTGAGCTGACTGGCACGTCTGCACTTACTGCAGGGTCGGCACTCGGTTGGACCCCGGAATAAACACCAGTGGGAGGGACTGAAGTGATTCCAAATGAACCAGGGAGGATATGGGACATCTGCCCAGCTGCAGAGGGAGTCTCTGAGGTAACAGAAGGGAAAACAAAGTATTATTCACCTTCACAGACTTCTTTTAGGAGATTTTCACACACATTTCCTAGCCAAGAATATCTCACATAAGTTTTATCATGGGAAGGAGAAACCTAGGGCATTTTGATAACCTGGAAAAACCTGCTTAAGACTTCTGAGCTTAGGGCATCTGCGTGTGCATATAAAATATTCTTAAAAGGTAGGTGTATGCATGGAACAACTACATCTGATTATATGCAATTCCACCTTCTATGAAATTACATATGCATGCAAAAGAGGGAGGCTACATGTAAAAGAGAGAACTACAATTGTCTGCATCAAGATAGACACAAGTTTCAGGAAATTATTTTGGCACGAGACTTGGAATAGTAAATTAAAATATAAAGATAAGACATGGAACCATGACACATCCTCAGCTTAGATAAGGCTGTACAACATAAGATACTGTAGAAAACTGTATTTGCGCCATGACAGGTGGCTACAAATTCCTGCCAGACAAATGACAGCTAACAGACAGCAGCACTTAGTGAACATAAATCACACAAATCAATTGTAATATTCAGAAATCCTAACTCCTAAGAGCTCAGGTTACACTATGGGCTGGCAGAACAAAATAGACTTTGAAATCCATCAGGAAGTACAAGACTTAAAATATGGGAACGGGCCTGATTGTTCATACTAATTGAAGAGCCCTCTAATTCTGCTCACGGTATCTTCTATCTTGCCCTCCTACTGAGAGAAGCAGTTACTTACTGGGAAACAAGTGAAACGTGCTTCAGTACACTCTGCACATAATACTTTGAAGTTAAAATTTACATTAGGAAATCTACAATTTAAAGCAGGTAAATAAAATGTTTCTTTCCAGTAAACTGAGTAGTTCTACTTACTTCAACCAGCATATGTAGCAACAAAAAAAGTGAAAATTAAAATTTCCTTATGTTTTCTACCTTTTGTAACTTCAATATTTTAAAATGTCTTAAGTCTTTAAATTTAAAACACTTATACTATGTATTTTATTTTCCAACACCTGTGTTGTTTGTTCTGTGTTAACATTTTGTCAATTGAGTAATAAACATAAACATCCTCATTTTGTTTTGTTTTCAGTCTATGTCCTTCACTGGCTCTCATTTCTCTCTCATTTCAAAGAGAAGCATTTAATCCAAGTAAGAATTTCTACTTTTATTACATTGGGAGGGGGGAGAGGGGGGGAGAAAAATTAAAATGAGATCAAAATTAAGTGAGAATTTACAACATATGGTATCTTTTTTTTGAGCAAGTCATTTTTACAAAAGAAGCCCCCAGCCATAATCCCTGCATTTAATGAAAATATCTAGAGAGTCTACATTTGACAGAATTTACTGTTTTATCTATGAATTATCAAACTGTTAGTGTGTTATGCACAAGTCAACTTGTGGTTTTCAGGAATTTTTGTGCTGGTTTTTTTTTTTCCACCATCAGCTGTCACAGGGTTTCATGTTTTCTTCTGAAGCATCTGACACCGGCTGATGTCAGGCAGGAGGCAGTGGGCTGTGTCACCTCAGCAGGACCTTGCATACATCAGGGCATACAAAGAGCGATTAAATGAGAAAGGAAGTGTCAGACTACTAAGAATTTGGGGTGAGGGGTTGTTCTAGTCACCACCTGTTTACACTCAGTGAACAGTTAGAAGTCAGAGAAAGGAACTCTTCAAAGAAAACTCAGTAGTCTTATCACTGTGAGTACAGTGGGAGAGTTCACAGGATAATTTGCTGAGAAATGTATGAAAAACAAGTCCTCCAGAAAAATCAGACAAGTCCAGACTTTGCAGAACTTGTATTTATTTTTGCAAGTAAATGGAGTTTTCAAATATCAGAATCTTCTTTTCTTTTCAAGTAAAAGGACAAAAAGGACAGTAAGGCAACTTTAAGAAGTCTTTTTTTAAATTAATTATCCTTTAGATAAGTCACTGTGTCTCCATCTTCTGTGATATTTGTAAAAATATCAAAATCATCATCATACGAGGAGACTCTTTTGTTCGCTTTCTTCCTATTGTACTGAAAATGATTCCCAGATAGCAAACCAGAATATACTTCACATTATTATCAACTTACAATATTTATATATTGCTATAACTGTATACCTGGCTAGTTTTGACAGTTGCCCACCTTTTTCAGGTAAAGAATTTTTTAAGTATATCTGGGTGTTTTGTTGATACAAAAAATGGGCAAGTTCTCAGTTCCCTGACACGACATCATCCAAGCAGCAGGAAGTATAGTTGCAAATCCTGCACCAGTTAACCCTTAGCCTGAAAGCTTTTTACCACATCTTTGTCTGCACTGTTGTACCGCAGTGTTCTTTATTCTGTTTTGGCTTTCTGCTACTTATTTAGAGTTGCTTCAGTCTTCCCTTTTCAGTCTTTCTTTCTTGGTTCTTCACTGAGAAAGTGGTCAGTCCCTGGAACAGGGTCCCCAGGGAAGCGATAGTGGCCCCAAGCCTTCCAGAGTTCAAGGAGAGTCTGAACAACGCTCTCAGTCATGCGGTTTAGCTTTAGGCAGTCCTGGGAGAAGCAGGGAGTTGGACTCAATGATCCTTATGGGTCCCTTCCAACTTGAGAGATATTCTATGATTCTGTGATTCTGTTGTACCTGTCATCAAAGCATACACTCTCCTGTACATCCCCGGTGTTCCTTATATTGAGGAACATCTGTAAGATGCTTCCTGCTCTTTCAGACAGCTGACCCAAACAAGTTTATTTTTCTTTTATGCTTACCCTAAAAGAAGGATCTCATTACACCAGGGGCTGAGAGATGAGAGAAGTTACTGTGTCTCAGCTAAGCTGTGGTAGCTGCACATGCTCGCTGTAAATGCAAACTTCAACAAAACAAAATAATGTAAGTCAAAGTATGGCACAATGCTCTAATCTAGGAGTATGCACAGTGAAAATTATTCTATTTATTTCAACTGTTAATGTAGTTAAGTTGAAATGTCCAAGCCACTGGCTTCAAACAGACTTTACCCATTACTGTTACTATAGCTGTCCCTGTTAAATAAACTCCAGCAGCAGCAATTTGACACATTAAATGTGATTAAGTTACAAAGGGATTTTTAATTACTTGGAGGACACTCCAAAAGCATTAAATACAAATACCAGTACTTTACACAGGAGACCTTATGGCAATTAAAGCTTGTCCTACCCTCAACATGGCATGAAGAGGAAATGGGTCTCTGCAATGCCTGCAGCAGTCTCCACTCTATCGGTGGAAACGGTTCAGCTGGAAATATATGGAAAGCCTTTGTAGGCTGTCTTCTCTAAATTTCTCAGGGCATTTCTGTCCATTACAGCAATTGACTGAGATACACATAAGGTTCTTTGTAGCTGTCAGAAAGAGAAGCGGTGGGTCCGTGCCTAAGTCTTCTGCCAGATAACATTGAATAATAGCATTGTCTAAGGCTAACACAGATATTAAAAAAAAAAAAAAGGCATTTTCATGGCTATGCTGCACACAGAATGAAGACTATTTATTTCCCCCCTTTTTAAAACTTCAATTCATTACTTTTTGCAGTGTTAGGTACGCTTCATCTGCAGAAAGGTGCAATTGTAGCCTACATAAACAGAGCCTGGATAGCTTTAATTTCTCCAGTTTGGGCAGCAACATGAGTAAAGGTGTGGCAGCACTGACTTCAGCAAAATCTAGAAAACCAGGTACTTATGTATCTTTATATAGCCTGGTGTAAAGCCAGTGCTGCTAAAGACTCACGGATACAGCTACCTGAGCTTGCTGTTGGCTAGATCAAAGTCATCTCAGTATGCCCACACATACTGCAGTCACACCTCCCAATGGCAACATATGCATACCCTCACTTCTTATATTATTAAAGACCCTTTTACTTTGTAAAGGAACTGCCCATGGGCTGTTACTACTTATGGTGCAGTTCTCCTGTACCGAGGATGGCAAGCCTATGGCATGGCCTCACAGGAATCCCCAAAAGCACTTCTAGCTGATTCTGCTGGGGCAAACCCACATCAAACGACAAGATCTGACCTTCTCAGATAAGGTGTTATTTGAGTTCCTTTGGCCTCTCCAATCTCTCTAGAGTCAGTGTGCAATTGTAGTTTTCTTGTTCTTTGTATTCCCGGAACTTAAAGAATGTAGATAATTATGACTAATGGCCCCACTTCCCCTACCTGAAAGCATTCACAAAGGACCAGCCACATCTGTCAAAAATGTTTAAAAAGCAAAGCAGAGAATATTACAAATATGAGTTTAAATGTAATCTCAGCTGTAAACTTTATTACCTTCTAAAATAGCTAACATCTGTAGATGAAACAATGCTGTAACAGATTTTTTGCAGATTTGCAATGTCTCATAAAGCAATATTTTTACAAAATAAATAGTCGAGTCTTTCAAACTCAACAAAAGTTATCGTCTTCAGTATATCCCGTAAGTTCAGCAAATGACATACTTAACCCACATATCCAGAACAGACTGATTTTCATTCATTCTTTACAGCTGTGTAAAAGACCTACTTTTCTCTCATTCTTGTGTTGTCTCCCGCATATTGCAGCGTACTTCAAATGTAAAAAGAACTCCATCAAGATGGATTAACTCCTGCAAGAGATTATTATTAATACATACACACATGAAGCAGAAAGGAGATAAAATAGCAGCAAACTTCAAAATGCCAGTTCAGGTTTATCCTCCTTTAACTGGGTAGGGAAGGAAAGTCATCCCGACACACAGTCTTTTATGGGCTGGAATTTAAAACCTCCTGAGGGATATACAAGCTAGCTACATTGCTGAGCATTCATGGTCTGAAAAATCAGGAATGTCTGAGGTACATTTTTTGCTTATGTGGTAGGGGGATATATTGACTTCTCAGTACAGTGATAATTAGCTGTGAATGAGTATATGAGTATATAATCTAATGGCTCTCATTTGTTTCATTCTTTCCCCTTCTGTGGACATAATTAGCAAAGATGCAGAAATGTTTCATTATACTTGAATATCAGACATAAAACAATCTCTTCAAGAGATATTCAAGCTTGACAAACCTCTGATTTATTGTCAATCCTCCTCATATACGTGCATTTGTCTGTAATAATATTGACTCCACTCAGGAGGACGCAAAGAAGTCATTCAGCAGTGGCCCTTTCTACTTAAAACTGCTGACAAAGCACTTCTGTATAGCGCTGTGGTGATTTAACAAAATTAGGAACTCCAGTTATCTCTTCCACCTCTTTGAAAGAAGTTTCTGAATAGGAGAGTCCTTCAAGTGGACCTGAAATGAAGTCTTGGCCACTTTCGTGCCAAGTCTGGCATCTTCACACAACTCATATTTACGTGCAGCTTAAATTGGTGGATCAAGCCTAAACCCCCTGATGCCCCTTTTTAATGTCTCCATTGGGGGGATGCAAGCAGTTAGGTGGGTCTCAAAACCTACCTGAGGTCATCTCTGTGCTTTTCAGTGCTCCCTCTCGTCTCTCACACAAGGTGGATCTACAACTGCTACTGTCCTCCTGCGTTTGGTTTACAAACTGAATTTGCCAGGGGTCTATTATCTTTGTTCTCCATTCCAGGAGAGAGAGAAACAAAGAAACTTCTGCAGTCTTTGCTACCCTCCTTTCTGCAGCTCCTTGGTCATGGAATATTTAAACGTCTTCCCACAAGGTATCAAACAACGTTATCATTATCTTTAATTACAAACTAACCTGATGTATTTTTATAATTAAAGGGAAGTAAATGACATTTAGAGTTTAATTCTGAGCTTCTGCAGAAGGCAGTGGTTAAGCTAAATCACTTATTGGAAGTACAAAATACTATTCACAAAAGAGGAAGATGAAATAGACATAACGACAGGCAAATGTGAATCATATCCACAATACTTTGTCTTTCAAAATAAGTATCTACATCATCTCAGCAAGAAGAGAAAGAGCCTAGCTGTAAAGAGTAGTTGGGGTAATCATATCATGCCATAGAAGGACAGCTTTGAACAGAAATATATTTCTTGTGAAATAGGGATGAAAATTGCTGTTTGCAGATCCTTAATTTAAAGGTAGCTATCAAAGCCTTTTAAACCAGAGAGATTACCGGTTCCCAAAATGTTAAGTTTATACTGTCTTTCTTCTATACGGCCTTATTCCAACACCTATTTCTATTTTCAAAGCATGTATGCTGAGGAGGAGGCATGCCAAAGCTGTGAATATCAAAATAGCAAGACATGTACAGTGTTTCATGATTTTCAAAGAATTAAAGACTCGGTAAATAGTACAAGTATTTATACCAATTCAGTCCATGTCAAAGTGATGCCCCCGGTGCTGTAACATGTTGCTGTGTTTCAGGCAGAAGAAAAACAAGCAGCACATACATAATATGCTGCATATTGCCTTTTTACAGGATGACAGGCAGCATCTGCTTCTTGACCGAGTGGGGACCACTGGCCCACCAGACAGCCCAGCCCAAAGATAGCCAATGCTCACTGACCCAGCAACTCAAGGACAACACCAGCATGGCCAGGCAGAACTTCAAGGAGTCTGCACAGGTTGTGGTTTGAGGTGGAAGGATGAAGACCTTCCTACTGAGCACAACATGCAGGCAACCTGTTCCCTGGCAAAGAAGCCAGCACCCCCATGAAACCTCTGGTGTGGTCTTGGCCAGGCAACAGTGAGCTTTGACTGGGTCTGAGCTGGCAGGGCTGAAAGAACAACAGATGTGCAGAGTTAAGCTACATGCCATGTTAGTACAGCCCAGAACTGCTGAAAATTAAGCCACTTTTCCGTAGCTGCCTAAAATATAAGCTTTTAACACAGTGTGAAAAAGTTGCAGTAAATCACAATACTGATAACATAAACTGCTAAGAATCTTGAGGGATTCTTGAAACATCAGAAGATTTCATTTTATGTTGCAAAAGATAGAGTATTTATTATAGCATTCATTATTTGTAATTCTCTCTTTGAATAGCTTTAACACTGTGCAAGGTCTTATATATACTTTTCAAGGTTGCTGTGCTGCAAATTTGGCATGAAAATGTAGCACTAATTTGTAAACCTCTGTGCATTTTCATGAATAGTGCAGTATAACTCTTAACTGCAGGTTATCATCACCTTCATGCACATTTCAACACATGCTCATTTGTCTTCACCTGCCATTCTGCCCACTGACTTGCTCTGTACTAGAGGTCTTCTCCAGCGATTAAACATCTTCCACTGGCATTCATTCTGAAAATGAGGACTATCATCAGGAAAAGATAGCTTTCTTGAACCTAAACACTCTACGTAATGGCTTTTGGCCTGTGTCTGCATGCTCTTGTCAACATAAAGAGTCCAGGAAATAACCGTTTATTTGAAATCATACAAAAATGCCTCAATTTACTAGTATTTGATACATCCCCCCATCTCCCCCTCTGTTTCTTCACAGTAAGCACCCTCCACTCCTCCAGGTAGTAGTGGCATCCTGAGGGTTCCTGAAGCCACACCTGTCATCAAGGACTATCTTGAACCCATTTCTGGTTATAGCTCTTTCCCGACAACATGAATAGCATGAATAGTTCTAGACACAGCACCACTCAGACGGGTTTACAAAACAAAACCTTTTTGTTTTAGTCAGCCAAAATTCTAACACCGCCAAGCTTAAGTCTTTGAGTAATTAGATCTTCTGGCTGGTACAGCGTACAGCGTTGTGAAGCAGGGCACTAGAAAATAGGCTGGGCTCTCTGAATTAACAATGAACGGTTGTCCTGTACATTTTTCTGGCGGTAGAAAGATCCCCCCTTGTCCCCCAGACAGATGAATCTCAGAGATATCAGATGTGCTATCATTGTGTCCTTACCAGTGTTCACTCATTCTTTTCTGTGGCTGATAAAGAGGTACAAAATAAAAGAATAACCATTCTTTCTTTTTGAATTATTTATTTATATTTACCAAGTAGAGCTAGGAAGGGAAACAAAGAGCACATATCTAAAATTAATTGTTCTAGCTGTTCCCTCGTCCCAGTTAGGCGCTTGTTCATCAGCAGTGCTCATGCAGGTTGGATAAATCACAGGAATAATTGCCTCACAAATGCCCAGCAACACAGATTTTCCTTCTCCAACCAGAATATCTCCAGGTAGTTCCTGACAACCCTGTTCCGCAAGGCAGAACTGATGGCTGCCTGCATGTAGTCTAACAACTCGGTATCAGCAAACCTGCTTCCGATTACTGTTTAGTACAGGAGATTATATAGCTATTAAAATCAGCAGCTGGTGTCGATATAATGCCAAGTTTATACACAATCTGCATGTTCTCCCATCAGCTCTGTCCTCCGGAGGGGAACTCAAAGATCTTGCTATTGTTTCTGGCCCTTCTGCCTCCTGCTGAAAGAGATGCTGCAAGAAAGTGCTGCTCCTCAGCACTGGCTGTAACGCAGGTCGTGGAGACGAAGTAAGACTGGGCATAGCCTTGCGTGTTTTATGTAACTTAAGATGTTGGCATGTTACAGTCTCCAGCATGTGAAAGGGAAGGTCAAACAGGTTCTTTCATAAGACTCTGTGAAGAAATTTGAATAGTGGCACAACTTTGTTTGGCACTTCAGACCAAAAGACACAGCTGTAGGAAGCTGAGTGCCTAACCAGGGTTGCAGAAGTCAGTGCAGCTGCAGTTTACCAGAATGTTAGTACAGTGTAGCTGTGCAGAGCAGGTACTTATAGCTGGCTTGACTGATTTAGTCTTCCTTATCTGAATAAACACTATATTGGGGACAGACATATAGAAGCTGATGAAATAACAGGCTTTCTTCACTTTATGTAATTATATATGGCAAATATCAGTAAAAAATAAGAGGAAACCGTTCTCAGAGATCCCTTCATACATGTTTTTCCTGTAGTAGTGATAAGTGATATTTTTTTGATCTTTTGGTGATACCATTACCAACTAGTCATCATGAAGTCATAAGTGTTTCAGTCTCACTAAATCTTTTGCACAAATGGTCGGTGCCATTCCAGCACAGTCACTTTGGTCTCATGGAGGAACCAGGACCTCTCCTTCAAAATAACTTCCGACAGTGGATGCTGAAAAGCAGGTTGGTTCTCAGAGCACTGAGATCTCCTCTATGTTTACACCCTTTGGCTGTCCTGTCCCACAGCACCTCATTTCGTCATCCTCTCTCCTTTTAGGACAAACAGACTCCCTACTGAATACTCCAGTCTGCTCTGAGAAGAAGCAGGTGTTTTAAAGGATGCGGGAACACAGAGAGCTTCTAGCCTCTGCTCCTTCTTCTGCTGGAGAAGGGAGATAGTGCAAGTGACATCAGTTCTGGGTTGCAGGAGAAAGGCTGGGGCAGTGTAGGGCCAGATGCTGCAGAATCAGGAGGGGATGAACACAAGACCTATATTGTGATTGCTGCAAACTGTTACACTGTCATAGCAGTCACACCTAAACTTTCTGAAAACACTTGCTACTGAGATATTATGGTGATCTCAGTATATAACCCTTCATCACCCTATATTCCCATCCTGCAGCCTCTTGTAGACTGCATCTCCACATAGTTCCTGATTACAAACCCTCCAGTCTCCCAAATAACTCATTTTCCCTTTGCAACAGACGGCCAGGCTGCTATCTTCGACCTACTGATGCTTCCCACACAGGCCTCTGATCCCTCTGAATCTCATCCCTTTGATACCTCCATTTTTTTACACCTAACTATGTCTGTTCCTTCCAGATGATTTTCTTTCATATCAACACTGCTGCACAAACATGCAATTGGGTGGGAGTCCAATGAGTCCATTTGCTCTCATCTTGTGGAACATACCAGGGATCCAACGTCTCATAGACCATGGAGCCCTTCAATTGATAGGTATTAATACTAAGTGCAAAATGAAACAGTAGTTTCATAACAGTATTTTCTAGAGTGCAAAAGCAAAGATTATTGAAAACTTAAAATAAAATCCCAAATGTTGGTATGGAACAAATATTCCCTGTATATTTTATTACAGGAACTTGTGGGTATCAAATGAAACAAGTCACCAGCTCCAGAATAAACAAAAGAAGGAATTGCTTCATAGAGCATGATGCTAAGTTGCAGAACAAAAGGGGCATTATCATGTTTCTGATTATCATGTTTCTTAATTCAGTAAGGAATTAATGTGCATTAGGTGATAGTCACCAATCTTGACTATGATTTTTTTTGCTACCTTTCCTAAGATTAACTGCTGTCACAGTATTTTCTTGATTAAAAAAAAAATCTGTTATACCCTCATAACCCTTTCCAACCAAATATTAAGGCTGTCCTTTCATCACTTACATTATTATTTTGAATATATTATTAAAACCCATGATTGCTTTTCCTGAGTCATCTTCATTCAGTCTTTATAGTCTCTTGTTTTTAGACTGTTTTAAACTATTTTTCATAGCTCTTTGTTTTTTAGAACATAAAGAGTTTTAAGGTGAGGAAAAGTGCAACAATGTATCTAGGGAAGATATATGAAAGCTTTACAAATCATGAGCTAGGTAATGTATGTTGAACTAGATACACAACTCCTGACTAAAAACAGATGAATGTCAGAAGAAGAACATCTGCTTTAAAAAAACTGGCAGCAAGTATCAGCTGAGACTGATTCTTTTTATAACTTCTGCTCTTTTGTTTATCTTTTTCTTTATTCTTTCGGCATTTTATGGCTGTAGCTAATATGGAAGATTTTGTATAGACAGTAGGATGCAGCTGCTATCCCATTATACAGGGAAAGTATAGTTTATCATCTGTAACGAGGAAAAAAAAGAAAAATAATCAAATCTGTCAACTCTTTCAAAGTAGAATATGTGAAAAAATGATGCATTGCAACTGGGGCTGCAGACAACTGCTTAGGGATTAGATGTAGTTACTATTTCTTCTGAGACATTGATTCAGTTCAGATGTCTTAATGATAGTGCTATTTATCAAAGCTGCCTATTTAAAAGTGGTGACAATCTGCACATATTCTTGTCTTTAATTTCTTTGAATAAACCTACTTTTCTCTAGGAGGCAAAATTCATCCAAAAATTACACTAATGCTGCTCTACAAGTCAGTTACTATTTTGTTTTCTGAGGAAAGCCTCTTTATGCCTGAATTTCCAAAAATAACAAGCAGGCTAGGCTTCAGAAATATGCATATAGGTTCAGAAATATGCATATACTTAAGTCCAATTGACTGTCTCCTGCTTATAGGTACGGACATACAAGCGCTTTGCTACAGGGATGGAATCAAAACCACCTCAACTCTCTACCCCTTTCGCACTTTTCAAGATGATTATCAACTTTTGAGTGACTAAGTTCTGGCTCTTAGGTTCTTAACTGCAGAGGGAATAAGTACCCACATGTTGCAGTCATTCCGTACGGAACTGAGATTTCTCAACACGGAGACTTGGATTTGTGTTTACAGTATGTGTACTTTGGAGTATAGGATATAGGATACAGGCAGTAAGGGATGTTACATTTGAACTGTTGAAGTGAGCTCCCAATGCCAAAGTAATGACAAATTGGAGAAAGTAGAATTGTATCATTAGCAGGTCTGTACTGATAGAACTCAAAGGAAACTACAAGTATTAGCTGAGTATCTTGACTACTACATTTCTACAAGTTTATACCTTAACTAAATAGGCCACTGAATCAAAGCTCTGGTATAAAGTAGTACTTTAGAAAACAATTTAAAATGAAGCACTGATTGAAAAAAGTAAGTAAACTTGCTCTCAGTTGGTTCTTGATTACATGGGGGGGAAAAAAAAACATCAGGAAAGAGGGCCAATTCTGGTTAAGATTGACAGAAAAAAGTGAATAGGAAAGGGGAAGCGGTATAAGATCTGTGAGATAGACTGGGGGTGTTTTATTTAAATGGGGAAAATGCTGAACTACAAAATAAAATAAAGGGCAAAACTGAGGAAATGTTTGAAGATAGAAGTGTGGTCATGTGACTGCAGTCTCTCTATGATCAGACACAAGTATTTATAAACATCATTTTGTCTAAAATAAGAACATTCTTTTTAGTTGAAACTAACTTCATGATCTTTTAGAAATTGTTTTGCTGGAGTTGCCTTAAGCGAATACTTTCAAACATGTGTTTTGATAACAACTAGGCAAGTGGCCAGCTATGATCTCTACTTCTGATCAGTTAATTGCACATATCAGATTTGTTTCTCCATTCCCCTTCTTCCGACCTAGCCTACTTTCTTTACCTCTTCTATAGAACAGTTAGATTTGTATTTGGAGTGTTGGGGTTTTTATACTGTTTTTTGCAACATCTAGCAAAATGTGGTACAACTTGGTCGAGACCTTAGCATGCTTTAAGACAAAGGTTGAATAATACAGTGTTCTGAAATGAAGGGCATGCTACTATGTACATAGAATTTTAAAAGAAGGCTGAAAATATAGTGCCTCAAAAACATCCTTTGGCTTCTGAAATACAAATTATAAAATCACGGGTCTATCAAATCTCCTGTTCTAGCTACATGAACGATATTTCTGATCAACCTTCAACAGACTTGGGGGAAGTCAATTCATTGACACAATTCCACCAGCACCTCTGGAAAGAATGCTATGTTATTAAAGTTTCCATGCTGGTGCAGTGCTTAAGCCACACTAACAGCTAGAAAAGCTCAATGCAAAAGAGGGAAGAAACTTTGTATTTTCATTCAATGAAACAATAAGGAACAATTACAAAGACACCATTCTTTTGCTGTTGATTCACTGCTCTGATGTGTGTGAGGACAACCAAGGGCTGTGAAACTTCAGTGCATTGTAAAGTAAGCAGCACACCAGTACCCTAGGGATGCTAATTATTATTCTTCAAAAACACTTTAAATACAGAAACTTTTGAAGCTTCAGAGCCAGGTTATTTTGGTTTGGAATTCATACAGAATTGTTTTGCATTATCTCAAGTACAATATTACAAATAATTATCTTTACATTATTTTTAAAGAGATATAAAAACATACTGGGGGACTGGATGGCCATATGGCATGAACTGCCATTGCTCCTTTGATTTAATTTTAGCTATAACTTATACAACTGAGGATCTAACCCAGTGAGAAAAAGTAACTTGCCTCCAGTCATATCCATGTGACAGAACTAGAAATAAAACCACAACTTCTGGCTCCCAATCACAAGTGAATTAACTAATACTTCCTACAGGGTGCATCTACATTATCCTTGAGGACAACCTCAAAGCCAAATTCCCAACCTTCCACATTATCTAGATGCGGGAATGCCCTTGAGGCTTCCCTTGGAGTGAGCCTGGTGAGCCAAGAACCGAAAATCTCCATTTTGCTTAGATCGTAGGGTACCTATAAGGGAATCAGTCAAAGCTGGGTCCTATGAAGAGCCACAGGGAAAAAACACAGACAAACAGCAATAAAAATTAAGGACCAAAGAGAAGCAAACCAGATCTGTTTTCTCCTCATAAGTCATGAGGTCAAAGACATGCCAGTGCAGCACATATAAACGGCAGACAGGGCTTTTTTCCTGAAAGACAAAAATTGCTAGGGCTACATTCAAAGCTAGTGTTAACTAGAACAAGTTTCTCTGTGATGACTGTGCAGAATGTTGCAGATAATGGTAAGTCTGATGACATACTCTGTGATAACAGTGAGCCAGTCTTTCAGGAAATGCCAAAGGGTCTTAATTTTTCTGCCTAAAGGGGCTGTATTTGAAGTTCTTATGAAACTTATGACTACCAAGGAGATTGTCAGCACTGCAGCAGAGAGTGGGAGTAGATATCAGCAATACCTGGACTAACAACACTCATGTGATAAGGCAAAAACAGTGTGTTTGCTTTTATCAGGATGACAATGCAGATCATGCAGGAGGATGGATTTGGATATTCTAAAGCATCTCTCCTGACCACAGGACTGACCAGTCTCATGAAACAAATCCCCCTAATGCTTTAGAAGGGTGATGATCAGCACTTCTGACTGCAACTGTGGCCTAGACCAACAACTACTGCTTCAGAGCCAGTGTTGACCTGCCACTAAAGGTTCTGAAAATTGTCTTCCACCTCTATAAATCCATAGCCATCGCTGATCACCGGGACACAGCTGTCCCAGTAGATGTGCATGATGAAAGCTTGCAATTGCACTGATGTTGCTGGTGTGACATTTTTAATAGGGTACCCAGTATCTATTGCCACACTTAGAAAGGCTGTTGTTAGCACAAACAATGGTTGCATGGCCAGTGAGCGGGCTATAATGATGGCACTGCATTTTCTATGATGATTCCTGATTTTCTGAACCTCTGTTGGAGCGTCTATGGACTGAAGTAGAGGAAAAGCGACTGAAGAGGTACAGTGAAGTGGTGCAGACAACATGTATACAAAGCAACATGGTAAATTGTTTGATGTATATGATACAAGTATGTTAGACACAACGTGAATACTAGAAAATCCTTGTTAAGCATGGGGCAGCTGGTTGTATAGCCACTGCCAAGCGTGTGATACATTTGATTGTTTCTTCTAAGAAACATCTCCACAGAGCTCTCATTTCTATCAGTTGACTATCCTTTATGGCTTTGACCTAATGAAGCCCTTTGGGCATGAACAGCAGCTCTGGGCTTTGTTCTGTTTCCCTAGAAATTCCTAAAATGGGATCTAACCTGCCTAACATAGAGCCTTCTCTAATTCTTGCCTAACCTTTAGGAGAAAAATGAAGAAACCTCCTTAAGAGCTTGAAGTTCTCACATAGTAAAGAGAATGGTAAACCCACCAAATATTTCTCAAGGAAGATTTTTTTCAAAGTTCAGAAAAGTTTAAGCAATGAATTGGGAAGACAGCATCTCCCTCTGCAGGACTTCAGAGACACCTCTCTCTCTGGTTTCACACAGGAAGTACGAGCACTTCTAGAAATGCTTTTTAGATACCTAAACAGTGAATACCCAATTCCAGTAAGTTCAGGTCAGATTCTACCCCAGTAATTGCATTGATTAGAATCAAACATCTAGTGTGTAGTCTCATGGATTTTAATCAGACCACTTGTGCTTGAATGCTTTGCTGGATTAGTGATTCCAAGAGGAAGCACGAGCTGATGATCAGAAGGTGCAAGTGAAGTGTC
>KZ506070.1:131860-161674 GCA_002844005.1 Limosa lapponica baueri | reverse complement strand
AAATTCAGTGAAATTCAGTGAAATATACGTATTATCCTCATTTTTTATAAGGAGAAAAGATTATTATCAACCTTTTGAAGAATACTGAATTATATAGACAACTGTGGCAATTATTAAACACTTCTGATCAAATTTTGAGAAAGCTGTAGAATAGGAAACAGCTGATTGTTCAGGCTTCCAGGCTCCACAGTGAAAAATAGTGTCATAAATGCAAAATGCAAGGCGTAAGCTTTAGAAGGTTAAATTGGTAATAATTAACCTTACTTCTCTTTTTCATATGTACAAAAGAAAGATCAAAGACCTCTAATAGACCTTCAGGACTTGCTTTTGCTTAAAATCCAGAGAACTAAAAAGTGCTCTCTGTGAACAGCACTGTTTTTAAAGAAAAGCACCTCTGAAATGAACAGAAAAGGGTTATTTCAGTTCTGTACAGCTCACCTGTAAATTTTATTTCAACATAAGCATTTCCAGTTTTACCATGAAAGCAACAAATGGACTGTTATCAAAAAATCTTCCAGTGAGTAAGGGGGAAGTTGTATGTCAGGAGAGCGCAAATTAATGTTAAAATAGAAGTAAGCAGCCTGGATAATTTTCTTTTATTTATAATAGATGGAAGTGGAAATTAGAGAAAGAGAGAAATTTATGGTTTGTTTACATATTTTTCCAGCAGTGTATTCCTGAAAGTCGGTTTCATTACCTGCAAGATATTCCTTTGTACCTGTAACACCTCTCCATCTCAATTACCAGAACATCCCCCAAAGGCCTACCTGGATAGATGATCCAAAACAATATTTAAACTATGTCCAACTAGCAACAAAATTACATTATCTAACACCCCTTAAAAGGATCACAAAGCTTTCTGGAAATGTTAATTACCATCACTCTGAAGCACAGTGCATTACCGTCCTGGTGCTGTCCACAGTACAACATCCCACCAGCAGAAGGCTCCCTAATCTACCGAGTGCAGCCGGATCACCCCACGGGGGCCGCGGGCAGCGGGCCGGGGCGGGCTGGGCGGGGAGGGCCCGGTCCCTGCCGGGCTGCCGAAGGCCAGAGCCGGGGGAGCCCGCCCGGTGGCCGGCAGGGGACAGCAGCGACAGGGAGGGGGCTGCAGCCAGCAAACGGGGCACAGAATGAGGAATCTCAATAGGACACTTAGTTTATCGCTCTCGCACTCGCCTATCCAGTACCCATTATCTGCTGATTGTTTACTTTTGGTTTTAATGCTCAAGGCAACCATGACTAGCATATTTCCTCTTTTTACTTTTGCCTTTTAAATGAATTCTCGGTTACTCAGTGTGCAAATATTTGCAGGAGTCTACCAATGGCTACCAGTTGACATGCTTCTATCACTTTCATCTGCATATGTGGTACGCCCAAAGTATGGGGTATACAGTTATGAGAATTTCAGTGATATCTTCAATATGGCTGATTATCCTACAAGCCATCCTGCTTGATATTTGTATGTTTTATTAACAGCTGAAGTACAGAGGGCTAAATTAATCTTTGTGCCAAAAGCTAACCTTGCCTCACATCAGAGAAAATGAAATTCAGTGGTACATTTCTTCTGTATTTCCTCTGCACCAAAACAGCGCGAGCCACAGCAGCCTTGAGAATTCCCTTGCTTTCCAGGGCTGTGCGGGACCCAGTCTATGAACTGCAGCAGCACGGAGAATGTCTGACAATATACTTTTACTGCCCCAAAAGCCTCCCTCTGCTCACAGCGCAATGGCAACCACTTTGAATCTACCCCAACTAAAGAAATGCCTTTACACTAAAAAGCTTCTGAGAGTTACTTATGGCAGCTTTACAGCTCATTTACGTAAAGGAATCATGAGCCACAGATGAATCAGGCTCAAATAAAACGATTTGCAAAAGGCCACACAGTAAGTAGCAGGACATGAATCAGGGACTGAGAGCATGCTCTATTGTGCTTCATTTTGCTGGTACAAAAAACCAATTTCAGTGCACAAAATACATCATTTCCTCCTCTCCAAACTTCAACGAAGAGACAAACAAAAGTAGTTTTCTGTTGTGTATTACAGCTGCCTTGCAAACTGACCCAGAACTTTATGGAAAATTGTAACTTCCTGTTGCAGACAAAATTATAAAGCATCTTTTTAAGAAAATCTTATAGCTACACTATTCTCCCTTCTTGGGAGGAAACTTTAATGTAAGGAAAACTTTGAAGTGAGCCTTGGGTTTGTTACAATGGACTAACCTGATTAGAAATCATGCAAACTCTTGTTGCTCTTTAGCTGTATTCCCCCACAGGCTGTATTATAGCTCTCTAACCAGTCCCACAGCATTGAATGATGTCATGGGATCTGCAGCTCAGCGAGATGAAAGGGATAAAGCGGAACCCGCTGGCACTGGGGAAAGCTTCCAACACACAATCCACAACACAGCTTGGGAACTCAAAAGCTACAGATCCAGCCACTCAACTCTGAGCGTTTCAGAATCGTGTGCATTCTCCCAGCACAAGCAAGAAAAGGGAGGGGGGGGAGAAAAAAGGCTAGTGATCGATTTTTAACAAAAGAACCAGAGTACTGAAAGGCAGAATTTAAGAGTGCAACTACCTGCTGGAAAAGGAGCTTTTTTTCCTCTCCAAAGCACTGCCTTTGATGTATGGCAACTGATCACTGATCAGATTACAGGCATTTGGTCTCAGTGCTCGTCTGCCTTTGATCTGCATGGTTAATTTTATTTTCCCGGATTTGGAGTTTCGTCTGGGCTTGTGCTGACATACTTTTTTTTTTTTTTTTAAGGAGGTAAAAGCATTTAATACAGAAGCTCTGGCAGTGTGAAATTAAGCTGCAGAAAGCCTGGGCACTGGAAAACTTCATCAGATAACAGGTACTGGATTTTGTATTTTTTTTCAGTTTTGTGTTGCAAGATTTTAAGAAATTATAAAGTTCACATAAACAGTAATACTACACATCGTTGTGTGTACAAAGTTCAAAATGTATTTAATTTATGCAGCATTTTATTTGCAACTCTTAGACCAAATTACATTGAAAACAGACTGTCTAAAATATACAGACAATTGAAAACTGAAGAAAAACAAATTTTTCTCAATATTTTGGGAGTATGTAAGATTTTGGTGTGCACTGTTCATTCCTACCGTCTGTAGTTTTGTGAAGTCATATTCGAATACAAGTGTTACATGATTTAGGGGAGTATTTATTTTCTAAGAAAAGATCAACTGTATTTCCTACACACTGTGTATACTTTATTTGCTCTCAGTGCTTTACTAAACTGTGACTTCTTCAAGTCTTCTTGACTTCAAGTGACTTCTTTTAATCCTAATAGTTCCATACTTGAGATGAAAAAAGTCTCCTCTTCCATAAGTTATTAGAACTAAACTTATAACATCCTTATATACAAAAGGGAAATGGTTTTCTTTCAAGATTGAAGAGATGATAGTTCAACTATGCCATATTAAAAGAAATCTTGATAATAAAAGTAACATTTTAACCTGATTATAGAAGTTTCCTTTAAGACTTCTTACTAAAGAAATAAAAGAAATCTTATCTAGAGCAAACACCTGGTTTTGCTGATGTTCACGGAAGATTTGCTTCTATTTCAATGAAGCAATTGAAATTCACACTATTTAGTATTCTGTTCCTCAAATTCATATTAATGAACATGTACTGTATCTAAGAACATTTAAGACATCTACTCCAGAAATTCATTATAAAGGAACAATCATTTGAAGATTAGGATTATTCACAGTACATTTGCAGTTTGAAAGGGCCAAATTTTTGGGTGAGTTTGGGCCAAATCCATGAGTGTTCCGTGACTGCAGCTGGAGCCAGTCTGTTAAAATAAGACTCAAGCTTCTTCTGTAGGTATTTAAATATAATTTAGATTTTCAGAAGAACTTAGAACCCATAATTGGGGCCAGACTTGCAAAGAAGTGGAACATTCCAGGCACTGAGTTCTTTGAAAATCTACTCTTAATGGTGGATATTAAGTTCTTCTGAAATACTGATTTTAGATGTATATTCTTAAATCTAAGTGTATATAAATCTTAAGTACATCTGTTTATTAACAAATTGCAACTAAAAGTCAGCATAACTGCTAGCTGTTAAGCATTGCTTGGAAACTATTTTTAAGAGGTTTATCAGTCCATAGGACCCTCAAGAATGTTCATATTTCAGTATGCACCATAGTAACATGCTAACTCAAATTTTAAGTCTGCTTGCATCTGAATAAGATTAAGTTATCAACACTTCCAGACAAATGTAGTCAGCTTTCATTAGTCAGTCTGCAAACTTTGTTTCTTCTAATTAAAAGTATATTTGTATATATAAATTTTACATTTACTGAATATCAAGAGATAGTATGCCAGACAGAGATTAACTAGGCCTGACTTGGTACCATTTACTTTTCTATACCACCAATTAATTCATATTCTGACTTAACAAGTCAATTACATTATAAGGAAAGTAATTAGCACTGCATGAATAATGTGCATATAGCTGTCAAGGAAGAATATTTTTTAAGCCATAGCCAAAGAAAAATTCAGTATTTTTCCCTACATGACAATGATGTACTAAAACATATTTCTGTAACCCTGAAAAGATGGTTTTATTTATTTATTTATTATTTCTAACATGTACATTTATTTTCTGAGGAAAATTGTTTCTAAACCAGACTTCTGTTTGCTGTAAAGAAAAAAGAGAAGCAAATTAAAAAAATAATATAAGGATTCTTTTTCCTCAGAAGTCAAACTAACTATGTGAGGCTAATACAATTAAATTACCACTATAAGGATCTGACCCATCACAGAAATGGGTAAAGCTCTGCACAGAAGTAACTCTGGTTAATCAGATAGATTACACTTATGAGTAGGACTTCCATATAAAAATATTTGCAATATTTAGACCCTAGAAATGCATTTCAGAAACAAAAGATTTTTTTTTTCATTTCGTAGAAAGTCCCTAGGATTTTAGGTAATCTTCCCACAGATTTAAACACAGATGGGCATTAACCCATTTAAACTGAAAAAATATCTTTGCTTGTCTGTATGTGAGACTGACATGAAAGCACAGTTGGACATATTTAAATAGGGGGAGAGAGGATTTTCAGCATTTTTGTTATTTTAAGTAGCACTTCTCTGACAGTTCAGTCTTTCATTGATCTGACTTTTAAAGATTAAATAATAATAATTCTTGGCACTTGCGACTTTGCTTTTACAAAGTGCTGTATAAACATTAATTAATCCTCAGGCTTAAGTCTTCAGAAAGAAAAAGTTCATAATGCTTTTTCAAGCAGATCTGACTAGGAAACTCACAAGTATATAATTTATTTATTAAAATAGCTTGAGCAATTTCTGATTATAAATAGAGCCATTTCCAAACAGTGTGTCTTAGATAACATCATAAACATATTTTAAGGTTTGTAATAGTTAAGACTATCAAAAGGCATTGCACAGTTATACTGACATCAGTTTCCAACAGCTGTCATAACAAGAGTAGATCTATCTCACAGTTGACTGGGGGAACTGTGTTAGCATTTGAGATATGGAGATAACAACTTCCTATTGCTGTACAATTTCTGCTTCCACATCAGATATGTCATGCAACTTAGTCTTATCAAAGGGGTCAGCTGAAACTACTTTCCAAACATTTCTTTTCTTCTTTCCCTACTGTAGTGAGAATCTCTATACTTGCATCTATACTAGTTGCTCTAACAGTTCATTTCTTCCTTTTCCTTAAAAGAAGCATTATGATTTGAAACAAAAGAAATCCTGGAATTTTCAACATCTTTCAATGAATGGAATTAACGCATCCATTTTAAATTATAGAGGAAATATTTTACATGCTACACCAGGGGCTTAAATGTTTAAGTTTCCATGTTATAGACTACACACTACACGTTGCTCTTAATTCATCGGCATAGTAACCCCCTGTCTGATCAGAAAGTTGTAATGTTTCTTTATATGGTAATCCTCAGTGTTTAGTCAACACTTTAAGAACTCTGGTATGTTTTAATACATCTATTATGTCTAACTATACTACTTTAAAATGAGTATCTGAAACACACACGATGACTACTAAGAAAAACTCACGCAATACATTTCACTGGTGTCTACAGAAAACAGATAACATACAAAACAGTTGTCTGTAAACAGCAAGAGGATGTAGCATGCTCAGTGCTGTGCAGCAGCTGCCTTTCACAACAGATGCACCGCCACGGCGCCACAGCATGCCATTCCTCACTGAAATTCCAGCCTCTTGCAGAGCTCCTTCTGGCAAGGGTCCTGAACCAAAACTCTTCTTTGAAGGCCCTTTATAAGAAAATGACATGAAAATCCCTGTAAATTTTGAGTTAGTTAATTTTTTTTAAATTGAAAACAACTAATTTTGCAGCAACCATTTGTTTCTTCGCAGACATCTTGCTGTATTTCAATAAATGCTACTTCTTTTTATATAAGTCCACATGGCTGGTGAACTGCAAAATTTTATCTCTATGAGAAGCTCCCAAAAATGCTCTACTGCCAAGTATAGCCGTTGGTTCATTCTCTTCAGAACATAACTCAGTTCCCAGTGTATCCATACAATTGTCTAGACTGTACTGGTGTCAATAACCTTTTCATTAGAAGTAAAACTAATGACCTGAAATCCCTGCAGTAGCAGTTCTTTCACCAGGGTCTCAAAGATTGGTTTCACCAATGTTGAACCATCACTAACTTCAGGAAAGCTCTATTTTATGCCACAATAGTAAGTAGCAAAGTACACCCTTTCTAGTGACTGTGAACAGTTTATCCTCTGTGAAGGGCCAGATTTCTCAACTTGCATTTGGTATTAACACTACGCTTATAGCTGGGTAACTGAACTAGCAGGAAAAAAACTACTCAAGTACTTTGGAGAGAATTTTGCAGTGCATTTTCAGAGAGCCTCCATCATGGTCTTTGGGCAGGACAGGCAGAATGGACTTCAGTGAGGTATAAGGACTCCATCTACACTCACCTTCTGAATAGCAGCAAAGCGTTTTGGCCAATCCATCTAACAACGGCCCAACAGTCCACAGCTAGGCAGCCATAAGCACTTCTAAGCCAGGGCTCTTACTGAGGCAGATCAGCAACACCAAGGCTGCAGCTCTTAGAGCCCAGGCTGCCTCTAGAGACAGGGTAGGCAGCCGCAGCTTGCAATAAACCACCTAGGTGCGCACAGCAAGTCTCCACCGCTCTCCTGGTAGGATAAAAGGTACTCGAGTGCCTCATTTGTGGTTCACCCCGGCGCAGCACCACTAGCACAAGACGCACCCCACCGCTCACCGGCAGGCGCGCATCCCCTGGCAGGGAGGAGCCCTAAGCGGGAGGCGGGCAGTCCCTCACAGAGGACAAGGCCCCTCCCGCCCCCTGAGGCGACGGCCGATAACGGCCGCTCCCCGCCGCAGGGCCCGCGCGACGTCCAACGGCCACCGCCCAACCGCCCTCGGCCGCACGGCCCCTCCCTCCCGTGGCTGCCTCCGCGGGCGCGCGCCTCTTGGCCACGGGGCACGTGGGCCGGGGGCCCCGCTGATTGGCTGCCTGCGGTCACCTGAGCCCGGCCTCTCCGGCGAAGGAGGGAGGGGCGCGGCGCGGCGCGGCGTTGCCGGGGTGACGGGGCGAGCCGGAGCCGGAGGAGCTGAAGGAGGGAGCGGGCGCCGGGCGAGCGCTGCTCCGCGGCGAGCGGCCGGGGGCGGCCAGCAGGCCGCGGCGTGGCAGGTGGGTGCGTGGGAGATCCGGGCGAGCTCAGTCCCCTCCACCTCGCAGCGTGGCTGGCCCTCGTCTTCTCTCAGAGGAGCACCTCTTCCGCGGGCAGGAGGGAGGCTCTGAGGCGAGGGTGCGCGGAGAGGGGCGGCCACGGGGGGTCGGGGTAGGGAAGTAGCGGCGCCTCCGCTCCGCGGGGCTCCGCGCAGCTTCCCCCTAGGGCATCCCCTCGAGAGTGCTCACACCCCGTCGGGCACCGACCTCCGCTGCCTTCCCGTTGCGCGGTAGGAGAGATGATGGGAATGACCCTCCGCGGAAAGCGCAGGCTGCGGGGGCGGAGGGGAGGGCTCCGCTGGCTCCCTCTCCGAGATGGCTCCAGCTCTGCCTCGTCCCACAGTAGGTACGAGGGGCACCGCGCAGCGAGAGAGTCGCAGCTGATGCTGCTGGGTTTTGCAGGTCTCGACAGCCCGAGAGTAACTTGCTCCTCCGCGCTTCGGAGTGCGGCCAATAAAAAGCCCTTGGAAATCGAGCTTTCTTGTTCGCAAGCTCTTCTCGTGTCTACTGCATAAATAAGTTGCTGTTTGCTTCAAACGATTTTGGAGCTGGAGTTGGAGGAACAGGAGCTAGTAACTTTTTCTCTTGGCTGGTAAGAGGTTGAAAAGCCACAATTATGGTTCTGTTGAGAAGCATTTGATTGTTTGACTTCCTTTCCTGGTGTCTGTCTTCATTGATCTGACCTGGACTGAAAGCTTTACCTGATATTCATGAAAAATATTGATAGTTAATACCTGTTTACTGCCTTTATACTTACAACTGCCTTAAATTAATGATTTTATGAAATTAACAAAGGAGTTCAGGAGCATTTAATGTACGTGGCATATTGATTCAATCTGTAGGTATGTTTCCTAACTACTGTTTAATCTCTTTCAAGCACACCTTCACCATCACATGTAAAACAAGTTAGGGGTAGTAACTGGAAGCTTTTAACCATATAGGCAAGGGGTGTTGTGTTGGGTTTTTTTTTAGAAATGGAAGTAAACTTCTTTATTAGTTCAGCAATAAGATGTTTAAATTTTCAGTTAAAGGGGTAATAAATGATTTTTTTCTCAGTTTCAACAAATTGCAGTTGCAATTCTAATAACAGAGAATGCTGAGAACGCAGACATTGCATGCTACCCAAAACTGTGCTATCTAAAACCACTAAAGGGTGGCTGGATAGATGTTAACACATTGGCATTGCAATAGTTACTGTGTTAACCAGCCCAATGCTTTATAATTCATGATTCTTAAAAATTACTTTGAAAAAGATATCCAATATATCTTTGGTATAAATGAAATATGAATCTAATATTGACATTCTCATTTTGTTGCGTTACTTATTCACGTCTAAGTACAAATATGTACAAATGCAGGTCTGTGCTGATGTTTCATCAAGGAAACTAGTATCTCCTAGAAGTTTAGATGAGTGAGATGTATTAAAAAGAATGAGCAATGTTTTTTACCACTGTTTTGATGCCGAAGCACAGAATTATTCATTATTTGTATGAACAGTCTCATCAGCTTCAATGGGATTAGGAGTTCTTGTGTGAATCACAGGTTCTGATCCCAGCTTTGTTTAAGTGTAGGAAAAATGTCACCACATTGCACCTTAGTATTCACTAAGGTATTTCACTCTAATTTCTAACAGTCTGGATATGTTGAAGAGCATGGATGATAAACTATTTTACATAATTTTGCTAGCCTGGATTTAGAACATCATTTGTAAATGGCAAAACCAGGGATGAATTATTTAGTTCATTCTCAAGTTCTGCTGAATATACTCTTTTTGAGACACTGGGATATAATACATTTTGTAAATGCTGTACCTGATAGTGAAGACACTGTAGAGACGCTTCTTTTCTTAAATTATTACCGCCATTATTCCTGTAGAGTCAGGTACTTCAGCTAGCATAACTCAAAGCATATGGTACTCAGAAGGAGTACAAATATTTCCTGGCTATGTGTAAATCTCCTTTTTCTCCTCCCTCAGCCCCTAAAATAGATATAAATGTTTTCTATTACCAACAATGTTCCAACATTAATCTACTATTTCTGCCTTTACAAGTCTAGAAAAAAATTCATAGCTGCCTAGTTTTGTACAATATTATGTATGGCAGCTACTGAAAAATATGAATTTATTCAACACAGTATTTAATGTGATGAATACTACCTAGCTGACGATATTTTATTTTTTTCCCCCATGTGGTCCTTCTCAGAGCTGTTGGAGCAAACGTGGTCAAGTCAAGACCTCATTTACTTCACAAAGGGGAAAAAAACAAGGGTTTTGGGCAAGGTGTAAAGGGAAGGTGTTCTAGAAGTATGAGACAGAATAACAATGTGTAGTTCTGTAGCAGAAGTTCTTGTCCCTAGCTTTTTCCCTTTGTCTTTGTCATTGCAGCAGCAGCGTAAATACTTTCCCTTCTCTTATTTCCTGCCTGTGGGGCACTGACTCTGGTAAAGCCATCTGCCACTCCTTGTCATTTTATTGCATGTGGTTGACAGCTGCAGGTGGGAAACAGGGTGGTTAGAAGGGAGCTGAGATCCTATTTGTTGGATATTAGAGACCTCTGTTGGCAAGATAAGATGATTATATTTTCATCCTTCTTTCTCATCCAGAACTTCTCAGGGTACTGTGCCAGTGTTATAGAGAGCATGAAAAGTGGTCATCAAGTATGAATGTCAAATGAAATATGGGAAACTTACAAGATCTAGGGATCTAGAAAAGTTAAGTGAATTCAAAGTTGGGACCCTTCTAAACTCTCCCTTGGGAGATGGATGACATTGACTCAAATTTCGATGCTTATATGTTTGGGAAACCTGCTAGTAGGCCATAATTTAATCATGCTGTCTTGAGGTGATGTGTCATTCATGGTGAAACTTTATTTTTTTTGGAGAGAAGGAAGAATTATTTTTCTGACAGATTGACTTTGAAATAGAGTAGTGACGACTACTCAGGAGAGCAAGTAAATGTAGGAATAAATTTTGAAAGAGAGTGGATTCTAGGACTCTGGAAGCTTGGCTGTTCTTACTTCCACAATACATTTATTACATGTTCCAAATTTTTTGTTTGATGTTGCCCTCTTTATACATATGCATAGTAGGCCCCACACAACCTTAAAACTATACAACCGCATTTCTTAATGGAAGTTCTGTATCTTGAGTTCAGTACGTTACCAATGATGATTGCTTTTCCCTGAGTATGTTGGACAAGCGTATTACTGTTAACCTAAAAAGATGCATTTGGAACAATTTACTGACCTCAGGAATATGTATCCACAGTTTTCTTTCATTTAATAAAAATGAGGATAATGCAACTCAACATTGTAAATAACAGTATGCAAATAAGAACAAATAATGTTTAAATGTATTGAACTTCTGTTTGGTCTATTTGCCTCTATTTTAGATGCAAAAAATTCTTCTAGTTACTTCTTACTTGAATGCAATTGAGGTGAATGGCTTGTGTCCAACAGACATCAATGCAATGCCACTTGATATAAAGAGAGAACAAATTTGTCCAATGGCAACCTGTTATTAAGTGCTGCAGTGTCTGCTTTTTAAGCAGGGCTTTTAACCAAACTGGAGACAGAAACAGGAAACAAACAGCTGGCACAGTTATGTCTCCTTCAGGATTTGCTTTAAATAAAAGTTATTAATGTGCCTTAACCATTTGCATTATTTCTATCAAAATGTTGTCATGAAAAGAAACATTTTTTTTTGTAGTCTTAACAGACGTTTTTTATTGTATACCAGTTAATTTCTTTCTCATATGTTGTAGCTAGTATATAGTCTTTGGGGTTGTTTTTTGGGTTTTTTTTGGTAGGAACTGGAACAATAAGCACAATGATTGCATGATACAGTACCACAGGCATTCATACACGTCTACTGAAATTATTTGAACATGTTTTGGTGCTACTAAACCTACTGAAGTGCACTGAAGTTTAAGGCCCATAGACCTGCAAACTTATTTTGGAAGATCTGATGGTTATAAAAGACGAATTACCTAGAAGATATCTTGTATTACATCATAGACCTAAAGCTATGAGATTGCATCGTACATACAATGGTCTGTCAACAAATTTGAAGCCCAGTAAAAGGTGTAGATGAGTTGGAGAAATCCGTGACAGTTTGGTACCAGTTCTAAAATAAAATTTTGGAAATTTACTTTGGGTTTTGAAATCCTGATGTTTGACAGGATTTGGCAAGAGTGTAAAAAGGCAGCAGACTTTCTTTTAAATAGAAAATATTTCACAGGTGCAAGAAAATTTCCGCACCTAAGGCAACAAATGTGTTTTAATATGGCATGCTTCTCCGTGTGCTTTCTATGTTCTAAAAATCTCTGAGGTACATGCTATAAGAACATCATCATGTAACAGATATGGCAGCTCCAAAAGCTGAGATATGAGCTGTCACCATAACCACAACAGTTTTAATACTGCTTGTTATTCTGTACTACCTTCTGTTAAGACCTGGCATTTGTTTTTTACTCCAATTGTAACTCCAGAATATAACAAGCATAAAAATACATCATTGATTTAAATAAATTGTTTATATGCTAACTAACTTTTTTACAGTATTAAATCTTCTGGTTAATGCATCTTGGAAAAATGTATAGGATGAATGTGGCTTTGTTACATAAAGCTAATATAGTTTTATTGCGTTAAGATGGCAAGTACTGAATCTGCTGGCCAGTTAATCAGGCTGTTCTTAATTTTCATTATTTTTCCATACTTCACGTGACCTGCTCAGAAAAATACAGACTGTTTAGATTTTGCCACAGCTCCATATTTTAGATAATTAGGCTTAGTACAGCTTATTGATATTGCCTGTATTGATAATTCTACATGAAACAACATAAAAATATACAATTCTTATGATATTCAGTTTCTTTTTTGATATGGCACACGTATATTTTCACAAACAAAAGTAAATCTCAAAATTTAAAATAAAACATACGTTTAAACTTATAAAGAATCCTATTTTAAAAATTTTAGTAGTATTATATAGATGGTTATAATTACATTAGAACTGTGCTATGTTCTGTTTCTTTAACAATAATACTATTAAGGAATATAATGACTATAAATTGGTACGACAATAATTACTTGACATTCAGTTCTAAGCAACTCAGTTACATTAACGGCTTTATTTCATTTGCACGCTTATGTGAAGTTTTGCCTCCTATAGCAATTAAGAAAGCATATAAATTATTTACTTTTTTCCACTGAATACCATTATATGAAATCAAGAAGTCAATGGGTTTTTTTCTCCCAAATTCCTTTCATTTTGGCATGATTCTTTCAATTACTATTTGATCAGGTTGTATCGTTTAGCTTTTAGTCTTTTAGCTTTATTGTTTTATCTTCTCTGAATCAAGTGAAGTGAAGTTTGTTTTGCAGGACTCCTTTTCTGTCATATTGCATAGAGAGATGTTTATTGTATTGCTATTCTTTGTTCATTTTTAATCTTTTAATAACATTACTGCTCTTGAATTTCTGTAGCATTCAAAATGTATAAAAATTGAACACCAGCGAGCTTAAGTCTTTCCAGATACTTTTTTTCTTTTTCTTCCTAAGGTTACTGAGATGCAAAATCTCAAAATTTGTCTTCTGTCTAATCTGGTGTGATTTAGCAGATTTTCAGTTACTAATCAGCCAGAACGTATATTTATTAATGATGTGTGGGTTTTATCCATCTTGTTTCTTTCCAAACATAGACAAGAAACATTTCTTTAAACTTATGTGTTCCCTTAACAGTGTTTTTACTGTCTCTGTCCACTGTTTCATCTTTACTGTTACTAGAAATTATTTTAGTCCTATATACTTTTGTTTTTATACACCTAATTTTCTTTGCAGCATTAGCACTGTCAGCTTCTCATGCCAACTTTGTGCCCTTAACTTCTGAAGTTTGTTGACTCTCCTTTTCCATTTTTCCATTTATTCCACGATACTTTTTACATCAAACTGTTGTATTTGGGTCATCCAGAATTCTTTGAGCTTTCTCATTTCATGTTTCTCAGCTTTATTTGTGTATTTGTATTACTTCATGGTATGTCTTCTTTTTTACCCATGTTGACACGCATATAATCTGATAACTGTCATTGACCCATAGACCATTGCCATCACTAAGGGAGAAATAACTATAAAAATGTAATCTTGGCTTTTCTGTATGGTGCTGACACACCTCTTTGCCCATTCTGTTCATCCTAGCAGACTTTAGCTCTTTTCAAAATACAATTTATCTCCAAATATATAATACTGACACTGAAATATAATATCTTCTTATTGATTAGAATTTGTTAATTAGAGTATTCATGCAGTAAAATGTGAAATTGTGTGTGAAATAGTTTATGCTCATTCTGGTTGTATAGTTTATGAAGTGTATTATGCTTGTTAAAATTCCATATTGTAAAGTATTTTGCAACTGTTCTTAATCTTTTTCTATACTACTTTCCTTATGTTTTGGGTTCCATCCGTTGATTTGTCAGTGTCTTCTACTCTTAAATGATAAAAATTACTTATCTTTTTTTCTTTTTTTTAAACGACATAATTAAACATCAGTCCTTAAGCTCTAGGCTAAAAATGTTTTAAACATTATTTCTCACATCTAGCTGAAAGCAATGACATTGTATTACGGTCATGTAAGCTATGCAAATTAGGATCAAATTCAAGTAGTGTGTTATGTGGGCTTTATTTATTTATTCTTGTTATTGTTGCTACGTATAGTTTGCGTTTCTGAACTAAAAGTTACATGTGCGTTTCCAGGTAACTGACCAAAGCAAAAAATAAGAAACTGGAAATTAACACAAAGACTCAAATAAACAAAAGGAAAGTAAGCAGAGAAAAAAAAATTCTGTTGGCCAAGCACAATATTCTTAATGATTGTTGGAGTGCAATTCATTGATTTAATAATCCAAAAAACCTTATTCCAAATTAGAACTTGCTTTCCATGAGGGTTTCAAATAGTTCCCCTTCATTTTTTAATTTTTTTTATCATTTGTTTGTTATCACTTCCTAAAAGATAATTAAACAAGGCTTTAAGGACTGTTATTTCATCTTTTTTTGAAATTATGACAAAAATTGTCTGAGGTAGGATGTGATTTGTTTATGCTGTTTGAAATGTTTCTATAATAGTCTTTGCCTTCCAGATCATAAACAATCACGTTAACACATCTTAAGAAGTTGGTATTCTTAGGTGACAGAAACAGATCCTGCGTATGCCTCTAGTTCATTGCAGAACGCAGTAGAAGAGGTTATCTTAGCCACTAGGCAAACCCATTCTGCTCCACGTTGCAACACAGAAGGAACATTTTCATGATCACCTATGTCTTGGTTGATATGGGGCATATTTGAAAAAATTTATTTTTGTCCGTTGATCATATACTTAGTTGAGCATCTAACAAGGAAGCAGCATATATTAGGGATGTTAGAAGATGTTAGATTTACAAATGGTGATCTCTAGTCTAGAGTGATAGCAGTCTCTTCTTTTGAGAATTAGGACTATAGAAACTTTGTGTATATTGCCTTGTCACCTAAAAAAGAACATGATTTTTAAAGCGTATGTTTCTTGTTTAGCTTCCAGGAATCCATCTGAAATATTTTAATGGCATTAACAACTATGTATTTTGACGTGCTGAATGACATGAATTCCTACGGCCATATGACTTTTGCAATTTAAACAACATTGTGGAAATATAATGATTTTTTTCTTTTTTTTCCTTTATTTTTTTCTAGGGAGAAAGGTTTAATTGTAAGAAATGGATGCTAAAGGATTACAAGGAGAAGATAAACTGAAGATGCTCATAATTTTACTGGCATATTCGGTAAGTTAAAAATTATTTTTTTTTTCCCCAGGATGAATTTGAAAAAACTCTATTGGACATAGGAGTGGTGTCTTTTGTTTTACACATTACTGCTGACACTAAAAGTCTTAAACACATATATGCAGACAATTACATAGACATTTTACCAATTTAAAAGTGAGCTTGGTCAACTGATTTGTATAATTTCTTGGTGCTCCTCACGTGCAATTAAAAAAGTTTACGTTGTGAGCCTCTCCATGGAAGGACTGGACTAGGACAGAAAATATAGGTGAATATAGTGTTGTAAAGGTGATACTGCTTCACTTAGGAGAGATGGCAAGAATTCTAGGCAATTTGCAGTGGCTGTCTCTTAGTACAGTACGCTAATACATATAGTTTAGGAGTTCGGAGCATTCAGTTTATCCATAGAATGTAGCATAGCACACAATTACATTGCCTCCTAAGCGTACTTCAACTCTGGCTTGCAGAGACAAGCTCTAGAACTAAGGGTAATTAACGCTTCATAGCTATCAGAAAGGCTTTGGTCTTTCTGAAAAGACTAATATACAAAGTCAGAGTTTAGTAGCAGTTGTGGAGAGTGCTTTCTGTGATGGGAGCCTGTATGTAAGCATTTAATTTAAAATTCTATTGAGGGAGCTCAGAGGGTTTGCTAATGTTCCTGGGTAGGATTCCAGTGATTATACTGAGACTTTGCATGGCTGATATTACTGCTTATGGTATTTCTCATAACCTTAGTTTCTGGTTTCGTCAGATAATCTATGTAAATGCCTTTGAAGGCAGAAATTGGATTCTGTCATTGGGCCCATTAAATATAAAGTGATAATGAAATTTAGAATAAATAGTATTCATACAGGCTTGGGGTGCTTTTTAAGTTTCCAAAAGGTTTGAGTGACCTTTTAAAATCTCTAAATATTTATGTTTAAAAGAATAGATTTTAGTTAATTTATTGAATTGTAATAGCATCATTTAAAAATTTTTAAAAATTACAAATAAATGAAACACAACAATATAATGTAATGTGACATAGCTTGCTGTCATGAAAATTGTAGCTGCCATAAATGGTCATGTGAATTTTTCATAATGTTGAGTAAGGTGAGGAACTTAAGCTTATGTTCAAACAATTAAGTGTTTTGACATTACACAAGTGCCAGACAGCACAGACAAACAGGTCTTCTAAAACTGTAAAATTATTGCAAGTCACTGAGTACTGAGAACCTTTAAAAATCAGGGCACTTATCCATATTTGGAGTTAGATTATTAAGTTTCATTGTGGTATTTAAACCTTTTTTTATAATGCAGAAAGTTATTGTTAAGATAGAAACATGAAGTTATTCCTCAGATTTAGGGTTCATATAAATTGTATGTTAATCACAGATTAATTATATGTTACTGAGTTTACTTTTTTTTTCTTTTTTTCTTTTTTTTTTTTCCTCCAGCTAAGTAGGGTAATTTGTGAGACCGGTGATTGCAGAGAGCAAGAATTTAGGGACCACACTGGAAACTGTGTCCTCTGCAAGCAATGTGGACCTGGAATGGAACTCTCAAAGGTAAGCAAGTCATGCTTTCTTGAATTTACTTTGTTTTCAATAAGTGCATTTACATGTGGTTAAAACAATAGATGGCTGTATTTATATGGAAATACTTTTTTATGATTTTGGTGTTTGAACCTTTTACAGTTTTTCAAGTACCGTGTCTGCTGGTTCTCTTTATATAAAATGATCAGAATGTTCAGAAAATGATGATGCCATTAGTAAATTAAGCAGTACCATTAGAGGATCTGGATATGGGCTCTCAAATTAATTTTTTTTTTTTTTAAAATTAGTGGTACAAAAAGAGGAAGAAAAACTACAAAGAATTAAGACTGAATAACCTCTCTGTGTACAGGAAAGTTCAAAAAATGAATTTCAAACTAGTGATTGGTACAGGCCCCTGAAATGTGGGGTGCTTGGTTTTTACAGTGTGACTTTCAGAATTAGTTCTGGATTTTAGGTGAAGTTGCCATTATAGGCAGTGTCTAAATATTTTTTCTACAACTTGTTCTAACAGAATGATTTATAAAAAAAAATATAAATAAAGGCGTAAGCAGATAAATAAAGGATAGGATTCAAGTAAGAACTGAGATATTTCCTTAGAACATCTGGGAGATAGGTGACTGTTCTATTTTCACTAACTCAGTGGTTGGAGCACTTTGTGTTGGGAAGCTAGATTCAGGTGAGGTTCAGTTTTTTTGTTTTACAGTTTATTGAAAATGCTATAAACCTAATCCGTATCTTTATGCCACATAAAGTAATTTAGAAGGTTGAGGCCAGGAAAATACATGGTAATATGTAGAAAGCACATAAGTCGTCCTTGTTAATATCATGGAGAAGGAGAGATTGTTATCTTGAGCCTTATGTAAATATTTTTTCTTTTAGAACAACTGTATCTGTTCCAAAAGAAAATCCCGATAAAAGTTTAGGAAATGGCAGGTTTTTTAGGAGTGTGGAAGTAAATTGACAGAGAGGTATGGTGACTGAAGTTATGAACTGGTATTCAGTAGAACTAGGAAGTTAACTTGGCAAAACTTCCAGCAAAATTCCAACTCTGAATGCAAGTCATGAGGTGGATCTCAGTTGCTTTCAGCACAGAGAAAGTAGGTGCTGTGTATAAGCAAGAATAGATAACAATGAAGGAAGATATAGCTGAAATGAGAGGGAGGGAGGGATGTGGTGGGATTCACTATCTCAATCACAAGAGGTAAGAGAGATAACAGAATGAGTTATGAGGCCTGGGGAGACTCAGTGTTTGGGGGGAGCAGGTGTGTCATGCTGGAGGTGTGAAGATGGTGAGGCAAAAAAGAGAGGGTACAAGCTGGTATCATGAAAGGTGAGCAGACTTGTCAAGTCTCATGCATAAGACCCTTTCTTCAGTGTCCATCTACGTCTTGCCCATTGTTAGAGTGTAAAACTGTGGCCCAAGCATAACTGTACAGTCTGTTGGCTACCTGACAGGTGGGGCCATAAAGCAAGAGAAAAGTAGATGCCCTGCCCAGTTCCTTTGCATATAGAAGGACAAACTCTGTTTTGTACTCTTACTGATAGTGTAAAAAGGATGATAAAGGTAGAATTTAGGGTATTATTTAGGAGAAGTAAAATTTAATTTTCAGGGCTTCTTTTGTAGGCAAGTATGTTATGTAGATCCAAGCGAGAATTTGAAATGTTGTTTTTGAAAAAATTTTAACATGAAACATTACTAAGTCTGGTGTGTATGTGTGTATAAACAACAGGGAAAAAGAAGCTTTCGGTGCCTTCGTATTTTCTACTATATTCAACTCTGCAAAAAGCGCAAGTATTGTGGTTTGTGGGTAGTTTGAAGAGATTTACTGAAATTGAGTGACACATTTTCCCCATCTCACCACCCCTCGTAGCTAATGTTCAGTGCATTAGCAGAAATACTTAAGCTTCACGCTTCAGTGAGGACTGCTTTCTATGTTAGGCAGTGTTAGTTAAGGTTTAGTCATACAAACAATGCTGTTAAGTAGAGATTTGAAGATGACTAACAGTGTGGATGTGGTTTTGTTTAGATGTTTTGTTTTTTTCAGATTGACCTTAAATTTGAGGACTGAAAGGTTCTGTGTGTATGTGTGTGTGTGTGTTTTAATTTATAAAGGCACCTATAAATATGGCACTTCTTAACAGTGATCCTACTAAAGCAGTATTATACGTATTGATTTAGCATACTTATCTAGTTGGCAAATAAAAAACAAAAGCATAAAAACTAATGCCTTCAGTACTTAACAGTTTTCTTTCAATTTAATAAAGAAATGCTAAACTAAAATCGGAAGGTCATAACTTGAATAGTGTACTATTGCAAACTATGTTTTTACTTTAGCTATTTTTGTTTAAACTCTGATAGTCCTGATTCTTAGGACTAGTTTTTCTGAAGATAAAAATGCTTAATTTCAGTGTCTAAGCAATTAGTTCTCCCAGACGTGAATAGGCTTTCAACTACTATTTTCTTGCTACAACAGTAGAACTGAAATAACTAAGCAGATTTTGCTCAAACCTAAATGTGAGAGGAAGCATGATTTCCTTTATAAATAGAGGTACAATTTTCTGTGAATCATAGCAAAGGATGTGATGCTGTGACTGTTACTGAAATGCAGTTGAGAGAGTAGTCTTGCTGAACTACAGCTTGAAGCAACAAAGTATGCTAAGTCAAAGGTCAGAACGCAAAGGGAAAAGGGATTTAATGATATACTTGAAGTAATTTGCAGCACAGAGGGAGTTTTGTTTGCTTGGGGTTTTACATGTGAGAAAGCAGTGATGTAATTATGCTGTAGTTTAATAACAGTTTCCTAATACCAAATAATGTGTTCTATCAAATATTTAGTTCTCATGGATAACTAGGTATGCTGCTGGATATGTGAGCATGTCTATATTTCTAAGTACATAGTAAAATATACAGTTATCAGTGGGGTTTTATAGTTTGATTCCCGCCCCCCCACTTCCCCCGCCTTTCCCCCAGTGTTTTAAGCAACTGACTGACAGGTTTCTTTTTCATGTTACTAACAAAAAAACTCAGCCTAGATCGTTGAATACAAAAGGCCAGCCACTGGGTCATGCAGCAGTGAACGGTGTGAATGGCTGATGTAAACATACATCCCTATTTCCTTCCCTCAAAACTCGGTTCGGGTAGAACTTCTACTGCTGAGTAAGCTGAAGCAGACAGGTCCAATGGCAAGGACTGTAGAGCCATCGCTTCACTCTTATTTATGAGAAACTACTTCATCTTAGAAATCTACAGAATTAGATTGTAACTTTCTTGTTATTGACTAGACAAAAACAGGAACTATGTTACTTTCAAAAGCCAAGTAGAGTTAAGGTAGGCTCTAAACACTGTGAAAGGAAAACTGCAGCTCTCAAGACAAAAATGATAAATACTGTGGTACAGATGGGTACTATGACTTAAATACAGTGCCACTGCATTGATCAGCAACCAGTTTAGAGCATAAGTACACTTGTGCTTGTACTGTCTTCCTTTTGCCTTTGTTAAACTGAGTACGTGATGTTATAGAAATCAAAACTAATATGTTGCTACCTAATTTTACGATCTGGGGGGTTTTTAAACTTCAATGGCATTTTTTTTATGACTTTATAAAACTCAGTTAGGTCAACAGTCATTAATTGTTCCTGCACTTAAGGGAAGACAAAGTGGCTCCTGAAGATCAGACTTAAGAATCTTAACACAGGCTGCACGGGTGACTTAAGGTATGGTTAAAGCCTAGTCAAATCTGGTCCTGTGTGACAGTCCAGTCTGTTCCCATGTCACCAGGTACATTCACATATACCACAGGCTTGCATCTGGATATCTTATCTGTATGGGTAAGTGTGCAGGGCAACACACCACCTGTACAGAGCGGGTGCGTGTATTTATACATGTATGTATATAACATATGTGTGCGTATATACTTCTTTTTACAACTATTAATGAGTTATTTATGTGATCTTTGTTGCTATGCTATGTGAGCGTTTCATGATACCTTTCTAAGTCAGGGAAATCCTGTTGCCTTTTCTTGATTTCTGTGCTAGTGTCTCATGTATAAATTAACTTGCTGATGGTAATGCACAAAGCTTTTGGTGGAACAGAGCAGCTAGAGGCCACAGAGTGAAACAAGAGGATGGAGACTCTCTCTTTACAAGGCACCACATGGACAAGACAAGGGACAATGGGTACAAATTTTACCAGGAGAGGGGTTTTATCTCTAGATAAGAAAGACATTTTTTACAGTGAGAACAATCATTCACTGGAACAACCTCACCAGGAATGTAGTAGAGTCCCTGTCATTGGAGAGTTTTAGGATGCAATTGAACAGGGTGCTAGGTCATCTCATCTCATCTCATCTCATCTCCCGATCCCATGAAAGCTTGGACTAGATGTTCTTTCAAGGTTCCTTCTGACCTGGGCTGTTCTATGTTTCTATGATGAGTGTTTAATTTTAGATGCAAACTAGTGCTCAGTCTATTGGATTGACCTTCCTGTCTGCATAGATAAGCAACTTCAAACACCTTTTATAGCATGAAACAAACAAACAAACAAAACCCCTATCTCACGTAACTAGTTAAGAATCTAGATTATTCTTTTCAGCTTTTGCTGTCACAATTTAGTGGGGTTCTCTTGTTCAAGAATGTTTTTAAAGTAATTCTTTCTTCCTTAAAATAAGAAAAAATTGTACACCCTCAACTTTTCCTTTCTGATTTCCTATCAACTGTTCTGACAGCAGTGTTGCAGATGTTGCATTAACTTAGAACTAAAATCTGTTTGTCACTTTTGTTGATTGCATTTTTTTATAAAGTAGTTTTAAGATTACCATCATAAGAAAGCCAGCTTTGTTATTTTATCAAGAATTTAGCATCGATGAGGAAAGGAGTAAAAGCTGCTTCTCCTGTTTGTTTGCTTCTGTTTGTTCATTTAAAAAAAAAAATCTACATAGCCTTTTCTCATTAACATGTCTCCTTGGTAATGTTTGTGAAGCCTCCACTTGAAATAGCATGATTTTGAGCACATGAGGGTTTTGTTTGGGGCTGTTTTTTGGATTTTGGGGGTTTTTTTGGTGTTTTTATTTTAAGCAGTGATTTCTTCTTGGGTGGGAGACCAAAATGATTGTGTTGATTCAGAAGGAGGTGTTTGCTTCATATGGCTCAACGTTATTTCATTTCTCATTTATTTAGTAGGAAACAAAGCATCACGTGGTGAAGCAAGTGGTTTAGTATCTTCCATTCTTTAAGTGGCTTCAAGTTGTCAGTGCCTGAATAGTCATTGGTGTGGCTTGATACTAAGAGCCTTTTCTGTCCTATCTTAGCAGTAATGTGTTTCTGTGTAAATTAAACCTTATATATGATTCAAATTTATATACATCACAATTAATGAAGAAAAAATACGCTGGGATAGTTTGGGTTTTGGCCTTTTCCTGAAAATGTTCCAATACAGAAATGAGAGTCCTTCCAGTCCTTTCACCATAATTTGCTTCTTTAAAAGAAAAAAAAAATTATAACTCTCTATAGCTTCCATGTATTGTTTTTATTTATATATGAAAAAGCAATCCATATCTCAGCCTCATCAAGCTTATATTGCAACTCATGCATATAAATCTGACCCGTGGTCAGATTTACAGCTCAGCCTCATAATCAGTTGTATCAGTACAGTTGAGGACAATGTATGACAAGGAAGAAAAAGCAGAGATAAAAGTGAGAGAGTGCCTTCAGCCAGCATTGCCACCAAACACGTGATGATAAAGACTGTCACCAAGGGACTGCTGGTGCACAGACATCTTATGGGGCAGAGGGAGCTTGATGGTTGCTGAGGCAGGGCTATGTGTCATAGGTTGCTTCCTTGCACCAGGTGTATGGTGAAGAAAAAGGAGACTTCTGCATCCTGGCTCAGAAAAGGAATTGTGAATTAAACAGCAAGGTACTGTTTCTACTCCTGAACAGAACAGTCCTCATACACAACGTGAAAGGTGGTGTGCTGCGTCTGACCTGTTGTCCCAGTGAAGTTATTAAGAGAGCTGCTGCCATGTTTAGCAGTCACTTAGTAACTTTTCAAAGCAAGAGAGCTGATTGCAAGGAAGCCTGCCATATCTCAGGTCAGGAGAGGCTAACACATGTTTCTGGGTCAGTCTTCTGGAAGCTGGAGCAGCTGCATGTAGGCATGTCAAATCTTAATCACTGAGCATGAAACTTTTCTGACACTTACTTTGCACTTTGCCACAGCAGCTAAATTTGACGTGTTTGCAGCACACTGTTGCAGCCTGTCCTGCTCAGAGACTTCTGCTGATATGTATGGCTGGTTATTGGATTCTAAATGAGGCTGATCCAAAGCCTAAGGTACTCTTGGAAGCTAAAACTGTGCTATTTAACAAGACCATATACTCAAAGGTATTACTAAAAACTTCATTTCCTAGCGCCAGTGTAGTGCTGCAACCTGTTATATGACCTGACATCAATTCAAAGTGTCTCAATGACTGGAAGGCTTTTTCTTGAGAATACCCAGATATTCTTGTAATCATTGTGGCCTAGGTGGAACTGCTCTGTGCTGTACTATCTAGGGACTTACGTAGGTTGTGGATAATCAGTGGAACTAGAAACAAATTCTAAAATGTACTTGCAGATTATGATCTTAATAATGCCTGAAAGCATTTTTTTAATGAAATTTGAGGTTATTTTAATTGAAAGAATGTTTAAAATCTAATTTACTCTTCATTTATTTTCTGCGTTGCATTCAACTTTTAGGGAAAAACCATACCACTTAACTCCATTACCCTTTATAGTCTGCTATACCTCTGGTTGTTCTGTCTGAGTCAGTGTTTGGGTAGTATATACCAAAAGAAAATGTTAACACTGCCAAGGTAATACTTTAAGAGGTGTCTGTATTATTGCATGCTTTTAATACTTTTAAGTTATGAGTTTAGTTAACTAGCTTACTACAGATTCCTACATGGCCTTGGCCTTGATACCTTAGTGAAACCCACTTCTAAACAAAGTTGTTCTGGGGATATTTTTTTTTTAAGTTAACTTAATAAATCTAAATTCTAAATTAGTGTTTGGGTTTTCATGACTTGTACTGTGTATCATTTGAGAGAAATTTTTCATTAATGTTACCTGGTGCCGTTGATAGTAGCATTAAAAAAAGGAAGTAAAAATGGAGTAGTGGGCTAGGTTTTCTTCACAATAAGCTTCACAATAGGAGAAATAAATATAGTGTATATTTACCTGCTCTCTTTTTTTTTTCTGGCACAAAAATAGAAAAAAGGTGTTTTTTTGAATTCTAGCTAATTGAGGTTACAAGTTTTAGTTCTCTTTTCTGCAGTCCTGAGGTGAACTGCCACAGGAGATGAGCCCTCTTTAAAAAGTATGAGTGGGAGGATAGAAGGGATAAGGGGAGCTGGGAATTGTTCAGATCTCATCAGCCATATAACTTGACAGCTTCATAAACAGAGCACTAAGAAAATTGGTGCACATCAATTTTGCACATGTACTGATAAAAGATGAACAGTCGAATTTTTTTATCTTTGCTGGACTGCTAAATTATAAAGTCCAAGATTTCAAAGGATATGAATCCATCGTCTAAATTATATCCTTCAGTTTTGGGAATGTGGTTAATTATGAGTGCAGATCTGTTTGAAGTTCTGCCTGGTTTACAAGCTTAAATATTTATTTGCACCTGCCAGGCAGTTAACTACCTCAAATATTATTTGAACATAAAAAGCACATATATAAAGCTGTAGTTGTTATGAATTATATCTGCAGAATTTCTGGCAAGGACTTAGAAGCCATCTTTGAAAAGACTGAAGACTGTAAATTCCTTGGGCAGAAGATTTCTTTTTATAGCTTTAAAGTAAACCATCCATGTTACAAAGGACCACTAAGATGTATCCATACATCCAACTATAGCAAAGCAGATCTGATAGAGCTAGAAACAATTTACTCAAGTTTGGTGGTTTGGGCCAGTGAGTTGAAGGCATTTAATTCTAACTTTATTTCCTGGTGTTTGCTTGTTTTAATCTGAAACTTCAAAGGTAGTCTGGAGAGGAAAACTTATAATTAAGTTAATTTAAGCCTTATATTTGAAAGTTTACTAGGACTTGGGAGGGACTGATTCCAAGTGATTTATCAAAAGATACAAATATACATGGTTTGACTGAGCTTTATAATAAATCCTATAACATTACTGTTTGTCTGATCTAAACAGAAAGAGTTAAGAGTAGGTATTTAGAAAGAATGTGTTAAGGAATAAGAAGATTGAATGAAAATTTTTATTTAGACTTAGGGAAGAGCAAAATCTCCTAACTGAAGTTAGTCTGGTTCCAGTCCTCAGTGTTAATCATGTAGCTTTGTATACAGTCTCACAATTGAATAAATGAAATTGAGTGTAAAACTGAACACAGTAAGGTATTTTTTGAGGTGACCTAAAATAGAACTGCTAGAACCTCCATTGTTTTGGCATTGATTCCTAGCAGAAACTGGTAGTTTTTAAATAAAATGGTAAAAAGTGTTCGTGGCTGAAGTAAATTTCTTCTGAAATTGAAATATTTTTATCCCCTTTTGCCTACCAGCTTTATTTAGGGTCAATATCTCACAGGAGGAACATGCTGTACAGTGTATGAAACCGTAGTATACTTTTTTTTTTTTTACTAACTGCAATGATTTATCTGTCTGCTCCTTAATCTGAATAACAGTCAATGGTAAGAAACTACATTTTAGCTAAAAACCAAACCAAAAATTAATACTTATTTTTCAAATTCCTGGCTCTAGAGACAGAGGAAGAAGACTATTTTTAGTGTCCATTTGTTGTTGCTTTCTTAGAATTGTTCATTTTCTGTGTACTTGAGTGCTTGTTCCTCTTCAGAGGACAGTAAAGATACTCTTAACATAAAGGAAAATTGAAAATTCTTAGAATCTCCAGTAAAATGCATCTGAAGTTGTTTATTATTACTTTATTATTGCAAATTAGAGGCACTGTAAAATGCATATTGTCCAACTCTGTCACAGAGCTTGTTCCATAGATGCTTTCTCAGTGCAAAGCCTTGGAGAATCCTGAGTGCACTTCTAAGGTTCAAAACTTTTTTACTGCACCAGATCTATGTAGGTGGGTAACTTTGGAAAAAGTTATTTGTAGGCATTGAATATGCATGTGTTGTGGACAAAACTGGTGGAAGCCTTCTCTTACGTTGCCACAGATGAAGATTTCCTGCAGTTTTCCCACCAGGAAGATGCCCTATTCTTCCAACTGAAACGACGTACTGGAGGATGTGGTCCCCACATTGTGCCTTTCCCACCTACTCCCTTCCCAATAAGTCCTTTCCAGCAATTTCTTGTATTCTTCTTGGTGTTTTGCGGTGTGTCACTAATGCATCAAATCTAACTCCAAAGTACTGCAAAAAAATTAATAGGATATTCAGATGAGAAAAGAGAATAGCAACTCTTAGCAACTTGATAACTCTAAGAAATAGTGACATAAAAATGAAATAGATTGATAGTTCTTCATAATCAGTTTGTAGAATTCAGTCGCAGAACTGTTACATATTGTTAGGCAAAATGTTTCTTTTTGAAGCCTGTCAGCTGTATTAGGTGTCCTTTTGCAAATGAATGGAAATAATGACTTTAAACAGCTAAATTTGGGATAAATTAACCATAACGATATTCCTTGTATAGTAAAATATCATGCCTCCCTGTGATCCACAGAACTATTAAACTTTTCCAACAGTTTAAGAACTGTTAGAACTGGAGCAGATTGAGTTTCTGAAATTCTTAGTGGCTAAGCTACGTTTCGTGCCTAGCTGATGATGGTCATTAACCAGCTCTGTTTTATTTGGTAACAGAAATCCTAAGCCTTTGAAGATCAGTGCACTCTCTTCGGCAATTAACTTTGTTCACCTTAGCTATGAACCTTAATATCAAAGTGCTGCTTTGCTGTTTTTGTAACTGAGTAAGTGCCTTTATACTTCACTTGTCCCAGTTTCTGCACTTTCACATGACTGACCTAATTAAAAAACAGACAGCTCAATAATTCTACCATAAGCTAGTAATAATGAGACTGTGGGAGTCCTTGAAGGCCTTTATCATTCAAATACACAGTGGTTTCATGAATAAAGTGGATGACTAAGTATTACTTATAGAAGTAAGGGAGATTATTAGCAGTGGAAGACACATTTGAACTTGCTGAAAGGATGGGTTTTGTCTCTAGAAAGACCTACTCTCTCAGTAATTATTATACTAGGTCTTCATTTTATCCCAGCATTCTCTTCTTTTTCACGCTTTCAGAGACTGAATAGCTTGCTATTTCTTGTTAATCCCTACAGGAATGCGGCTTTGGATATGGGGAGGATGCACAGTGCATGACATGCAGACCAAACAGATTCAAGGAAGACTGGGGCTTTCAGAAGTGCAAGCCTTGTCTGGATTGTGCATTAGTTAACCGGTTTCAGAAGGCTAACTGTTCTGCCACCAGCAATGCGCTATGTGGAGATTGTTTACCAGGGTAAGTCCATTTCTGAAAATGAGACTTGAACAAATTCAAAACTAATTTGCATTGGCATTCGCTTCTTTGTGTTTTCCAGATAAATGTTTGTATCCTCTATGTGTGTATGAAGGTCCTAGGTTCTAATCTTGGCCTTGCCAACAATGTACTGTATGATCTGAGCACATAATATCAGAATTACAGTCTTAATTATCTCATCTATAAAAATGGTTTGGTAATTACCTACATGATCTATGAAGGTATTGTCTATGCAGTGCCTGAACAAAATACTTCAAAATATTGAATGTTACTGGTGGCTTATTTCATTGTTATAAAGAACTAAATGTTTGGAAACACATACAGTTACCTTCTTGAAGACTGATCACATAATTTGCTTGCTTTTTTCCCCCTCCTTAGATCAATGCCTAATAATTCTTAGGCACACATATTTTTATTGGTGGTTGTGGTTAATGCTCCTGAATTTCCTTCACCTTGTCGGTGAATTCATAGAGTACAATCCTGGCTGAGAATCGTAAGTGGATCTGAAAGAATTGTTTTGGAACAAATTATAAGACTGTGGAGACTTGCTGAAACTGCTGTTATAAATCAAGATCTGTGCTTAGTTTGTCCTGTCATCCCACATCTCTGTTGTTAATTTTCTCTGTAGTATTAAGATCTCTAAAAGGCTATTCTTTACATTGTGGCCAAGTTCTGCTATTATGAATACCTACCATGAATTTGTTAAAAGGCATTTCTGATGATTTTTTGAACTATGAATTGGTAGGTTATGAGAACTGATTTGCAATTGTATTTTGCCTTTGTGTTTTAAGGGTATGTATTTCAGAGATGCTTAGAAGTTCATACATTTGTTTCCTATATATATTTCAGTGGGTTTTATTTATTTTTATATACTTTTTTTTAATACCAGCTGTCAAATACCTGAAGACTGTGTTGAAACTCCTACAGTTATTTCTCTCAAGCCAGAAATGAGGTCTTTTAATTTAAAAACACTTTGTAAAGCTTTGGTAATTAATGTTAGTTTAAGTCATGGTATAAGAAGGTACAGCTCCAGGTGTTAGATCTTACAACCACTTTTGATACTACCTGCAGCCACATGGTGGATTGATTTATGCTCTTATTGCGTATTGACATATATGTATTGTAGGGCTTATTTGGCTGTCAGCAGGGAGATTTTCTTCTTGTGGTGTAAACAATATAAGCTAAATTTTGGGAGACACGAAAGGAACAAAAAAGAAGCCAGAATAAAACATGAATTAAGGGTAAATCCAAATTGGAGGACCTGTGAATGCTTCTCAGTATTCTGGTCTAGAATGTATTCTAGATATGTGTGTTGAGTATGTGCTAAAGTGAGAGCTGTCTCCACAACTTGCTTTTATTGGCAGCAAAGTTGGAAACTTGAGGAGGGAGGGAGTCTTGACTGGAGGACTCACACACAGGTCATCTGGTCTGGACATTTTGGGGAACAGAACTGTAGAACACACCACCACTCATACCTGTTCATCAGCTTAGATGCTGCCTAAGTGAATGGAGGATATAGCTAGCCAAACGAAATGGTTTAGCTAATGTTTTACCTCTCAGCAATCATCTTTATTTCTGTTTCACATGAGTTTGCAACGTGCCATTCCCTATTGTTCAGCTTCAAAACACTATAGTGAGCATGTCAGCTAAAACCAAATATTAACACATTTCATTCAGAGTAAACGATCACAGTGGGCCCCTTCAGTCTTACAGCCTATGAATCTGTTTCTGTTCACATTGTTAAACCATGAGTTTCTTGAGCAGTTGGAAAGCTGTTTGCTTTAGCTGATACAGTCTTCATACTTTAATGGCATTTACAATGTTAGTAATTTAACATTGGTAGAGTTAGTACCTTTGATTTAAACTACAGAAAACACTTAATTCACGTACTCATCTTGAACAGACCTTAGCTTTTGATTCTAGCTTAGTACTAATGACGGGTTGAAAGACAGACAGACCTACTTGATTAGGGAACTGATATAGATAAGTTCTTCAGAGAATGTCATATTCTTATACAAATTTCAAATATAACACTCTAAAGTTTTGGGTTTCCATTTGATGCTATTCTTGTTCCCTGATTTAAGAATGTGGGCTTCTCCCTGTCCCAGTAGTCAGTAAGCTCTTTAAAAATAAACTCAAGAGTAAAGTTCCTAAATGGTCTTTAGAATAAAACATCTCCTTGGGTACGACAGCCATTGTCTATATACATATATATATT
>KZ506070.1:102699-129489 GCA_002844005.1 Limosa lapponica baueri | reverse complement strand
AAAAAAAAAAAAGTTTGAAATCATTAGTATGTAAATAAAGAACATTTTAACCAACCACTAAAATCTTAAAGGAAATCCTATCATGATTACCCTATGTCACTGGTTTTCAGGAGGCTTTTGTTTGGAATTTGTATGTTGTTTCTTCAGGTCTCTACCATAAGCTGTCTCAGTTTAGGAGAGTGTACATACCTTTCTCAGAGCAGCCTAGGAGGTTTATCTTACAATAGTAGGTAAATGAACAGAAATTTATTTGAGTTTTACTTAACATCAAATAGGTGGAAATATCTCAGTTTTAAGACTAAGTCAGAAACATGATTCTACAAGGAAGTGTAAGTAATGGTGTGTGAAAGTAAGCTTTTTCCACCTAATGCTGAAAACGTTTGCTGTTTATTTCAATAATGAATATATTTTGATAGTTAAGATGTTAAAGGCTGCATTACTTGAAGTTAAATGGAGACAGACCATTAGGTGTATGGGGCGGGTTCTCAATGATCAGAGGACTAAGTTCTAATTCTCTGCCTTTCTTATCCTTCTTTCTTTCCACTGTGAAACAGAAAGTCAAATATTAGTGCAGCTAACACTTATATTACAGATGAAAAGGAAAAATTTAAATGTCCTGTTTCAATGAATTAATTGTCCTGTGAGGTGTGTGGCAATCTTTTGTTTGCTTAAGAACATTACCATAAGGGCACAAAGGCTCACAGCCCCCTACCTGGACTAAAGGTTCGTGTTAAAGCTGAGACATGGATGAAGTTCTTTCAGCACTAGTAGCAGTTGATTATTACCCGGTTAGCTATAAATCTAAATACTTGCTTTTATCTTCTTTCTTTTTGTAGACATTTTAAAACAGATCTGGTTTAAATATTTACTCACGAAAAAATGAGTTTGTGAATTGCTAGAGGCAAAGTTGAAAGGATTCTATAATGAACAAGTAAAGAGAGTATTAGAGGCCAGAAGAATTGCTATCACCTTTGTAAACTTTAAAGGGGACACAATGACTTATGTGTGTTTTTAGGATGTCAGAAAATTAAATACACAATGGTATAGTTATATTTTAATTTGCTTAGTTCAGGTAAATAAACTGTAAATACCAATCCTATATATAGGGTCAGCATCTAAACATTAGATAAGAAATGAAAGCATGTTTTTAAAATTACTATTTATGTTCACTTTGTAAACTGAAGACATTTTTCTCACCTGAAGACATTTTTTTCTCAACTGAATTACAGAAAATAAGTCCTTTGAACTGGAACTAGACTGAAAGCCCCATCAATCAAAGACAAAATTTCTGAAATGGAAAGTAGCATAGACTATCTCAACTGGTATCTATTCAGCAAAGAAACAGGGACCTAGGTATGATTCAATGATTCTTTTTTCTCAGAACCAATTTAGGCTTGCAGAGTTCACTCTCCTGTCTACTCAGGCCAGTGTTGTGCTGCCCCAGTGGTTGTACTTCAGCTGTTAATGAGTCTCTTCAGCAAGCTAGATTGTGAATCTATCAATGATATAAAAAGAGTTAAAATAACCCCTTAAGGTTATTTTTAAAACTAATGAGTTTGTTAACCCCAAAACTCTTATGGTGGTACAAGTGAAGGAGAGATGTGGGAAAGGCAGAAGGAAAGAAAGGAAGAAGCAGAAGATTTTCCAAAGATACTGTTGCTTTCTTTGAGCAAGCATTATTTTTTCAGCTAGTCTGTCTTAGCAAATAAGCAGAAAACATTAGAAACCATACTCCTTATCGTCTTTTGGTCATAAGAAGATGGCAGATTAAAATTAAAGCAATAGAATTATTCTATCAACTTGGCTATATCAGCTATTCCTACAACTGTTTCCTGTTGTATTGTTAATTCACAATACAGAACAGCATCAGAGCCACCAGAAGCCCTTAGCCTCTAGGCAGGCTTTCTACTAAGCAGAAGAACCTGTGACATTGAACATTTTCGAGCTGTACTAAAAAACAAAGTTCCTAGCACTTCCTCATTACTTTTCCTTTCAGGACCAATCTACAGTCAGTGGTATTCCTTTGTTATGAGTAAATTCAGTCTAGAATTTGGCTGTACAAACAGTTAAATTGGAATAAATTGTGAGAGTCAAGGAAGAGAGGAAATTACCTAGGTGCCAAGAGCATTTTACTGCCAAAGCACCACCAAAGGAACAGCCTTGTCTTTTTTTTTTTTTGTAATTATCTGCACTATTATATTTTAAAAAAATATTTATTTTACACAGTAAAAATTGCACAGTATGTCAAGCCAAACTCATTCCTCTCCAGGACTACTACTGCTTGTCTTCATGACACAAGGAGCATGGAAAGCTGGGGGGGATAAGGACGGGGGCGGGATACCATTCTGTGTGGAGCTTGGGAAACTAGCCTCTACATGTTCCAGGAAATAAACGCATTCTTTGCTTCAATGAAGCAGAAATGTTTTGTTGAATAAGTCACAGCAGTGGAAATGTCTACAGTTTGATTGTAACATCATGTGCCTTTGAAATAAACCCGCACTCAGGTCTAAAATTGCTACTTTTTTTGCCATGAGGCATGTTTTGAGATAGTGATTTCAGTGATAGTGGTTTCAAATAGAAAGAATATTTCAAACTAGATAATAAATAGTTTTTACTAAGATGAGGAATAAAAGTACAGACTACAGCTTGTTGAGGCAAAATACATATAGCAGATCATAGTGAAAACATTACATTTTCATGTGAGGCATCTATATCTTACTTGCTTTAATTTTTATTTCTTTAAGGAAATTCTACAACACTTTGACTACCTCCACTAAGCTCCCTTTGCAGTTTTCTTCTGCAGATTTTTTTTTGTTATTAGTTTGCTTCTGTATTTTTGCAGAATTGTTTTTCTGAGAATTAAATGCCTAAGTGTCCTAAGCTGCAGCTGAGTCTCACTCTTTAAATCTGCAAGGATGTTGTTTCACTAAGGTGCTATTTAAGGGATAAAACCTGGTGGTATTTCCTTCTTCCTGGTGTTAAAAGTAGCTAGTATAGGGAAAGTAGGATTTGGTATAAATCTACTTATTTACATTTCCAGGATTAGAATCTGTGATTTTGTAAACTTTCGTGTGAGAGTAATGGATATTTGGGGTATGCAAGGACTATACTTCAGAACAAAGAAGATAAAATCCTAGAAATTACAGTGTGCAGGGGAATACTGTAGGGTGACAAAATACATGATTAAAAGTAAAGGTGGGGCTGAAAGCTTGCTGGCTACACATGTATTCTATAAAATACTTTCGCTAGTGGTAAAAGAGGAAAAATTCCCACTGTCTCAGCTTTGCTGGAGTTTTTTACATTATTTCATTAAACATAAATATAGCATTTTAACTGTTTTTGGATGACATTCAATTCCACATTAGTTCCTCTGTTTACATAGTAGATTTTTAATTTACTTGTATCACTTTCTTCTTTCTGTTTACAGAATTTTGTGATTTGAAAGCTCTCAGACTCCAGATAATGTTTTTCCAGCTATTAAGGTTTTCTGTAGTTTTTATTTGGTTGCTTTATACACTAAACTTTGTATTACTAATGCAAAGCAGCCTTTGAAGGTAGGCTGCTTATGTGCATATGAGGCAACTGGCAGCTGAAAGTATATAACAAGTGAAACCATTCTTAATTATTTGGTTCTATTTCAACATATATGTCTATCTTAGTTCAGCATTTTTTTGATTTGGGGTTACCTCACAGCATCTCTCATAATCCTCTTTCCATGTTGGATGACACTGTGATAGAAAGCAGCTGCAATGTTGTATAAACCTTTCACAAAAGTCATAAGGAGTGACAGCTAATTTAGGTACAGCTAATGGCATCACTAGCTTATAAATATCAGTACTATTTTATTACAGAGACATTAGCTTTCCATTATCTCATAACTGAAATGCACACTTTTGTAAAAATGTCATAAGTCAGTCTGATATTTTCCATATGTGGCCTGATGGTAGAGTAACTTATCTTCAGGAAGTCTGAAATAAATTTGACTAGGTGTTTCAGAGAGATGAGAATTGCTATTCATGTCTTATAAAGTTTTATTACAATTTTATTTCTTTCACTCATCATAGATCAAAGAGAGTTAACCTAGAAAACCTAAATGTTTTCAGTTCCTTTTCCTTGATAATTGTGATGCTTCTGACCCACTGGGGAATGACTTAGAATCAAACAGCTCCTTTTCTTCCTGTTCTGAATTTCCTCTACATGCTGGGCTCCCCTCCTAAAACAAAAAGTTGCAAACAAAGAGGGGGCAGATTTTTCCTTCTTTTAATAACAAAGACGTTACCACTAAAATTAGTTATAATAATTCTGAAATGTTACTATTTAGATTTAGATTCATTGCGTAGTTTAATCATGTTCCAAAACTTTCTCATTGCCTAGCTCAGAGAATAGCCTTTTTTTACATACACATTCCCAGCTCACTGTCATTAACTCCTGTTGTCTGTACCTCTCATTTCTGTGCCTCTATCTATAGAAGTACTTAATTATGTAGCTTGTTACCACTAAATATGTATTACACTTAGTAGACAGAGCTGGTCAGAAGTGTTACCCTCATTTCTATCCACCAGCCCCTCTACTCCTCCTCCAAAAAAACAAACAAACAAAAAAAACCTGTGGAGTGTGCCAAAACACAATGCGGGGCGAGGAACAATAAATTTTCCATAAAAGAAAATTTAGCTTAAAAATACTGAAATTACATTGCAAGAAGGTGCTACTCTCAAACCCAAGAGAATTTCTGTGTAGCCAGCCAGACACTTTACCAAGGAATCAAAATCTGGAAACGAAAACTCCCAGGGCTTCCAGACAGTCTGAACTGTTAGACTTCTGTCCATTTTCTTGCACTATCCTTACATGTTTTGTTCCAGGCAGTTTACTTTTTACAGAGGAAAATTTGTTCTGTCAGGAAGATTTCCAACGACATGTAATATAGCTTAGTACTGCAAAACTGTAGGTGTGAGGGCTGTTCTAATGAATTGATTCACTTACTAGTAACTTCTGTAGAACAGAAGTACTCAGTATAGCATGTCTGCTCTTTTATGAAAGATTTATTGTTTGAGTTTACAGTAAAAGGATAGTAACGTGAACAACCTCAGCAATTCTAATGAGTGTTTGTAATTCCCTAATCTTCACTGAAGCTCTTATAATGACAGTAAGCAGGGTCACTTATTTTGTGCCTGCTACCTCAAATCTAACTTAGATTTCTTTACACAGTGAATTATTTTTTAAGTGAGTTTCAAGTAACCCAATTCAAGCTACAAGCCAAATAGGCCCAGGATTCTGACTCCAAAATTGCATCACCAACTCTCCTGCCTGACAGCTTCCTAACTGTGCAAATGCTTAAATGCCCAAGGGACCTACCGCCATTCATAGACAATGGTCTCCAGTAGTATTTCACTGATTCTGGGTCCAGGTGGCTTGGACACATTGCAGCTTTAGGTTAAGCTTGTGGTTCACCTGCTTTCCCCTGGCTGCCATGGAAGGAAATACATGTGCATGGACTGGGTGGGATGCTCTCAATAGGTGCCTAATTGAAGAATACAAACCCCATTCTCTATCACAGTTGATCCAAGAGGTAATGGAATTGGAATTTAAGGATGCAGTTAAAAAGTTCTGTGTACTCTTCAGTGGTCATCCCAAAACTTTTACAATGCTGAACAGCTGCATGCCCAGCTGGCACCGAAACCATCAGGATCTACAAACTAATCAGTCTGTCACCCGTCTCTGGACAATCTGTTGTACGGTGTCTTCTGATGCCAAACTCAGCAGGGCAGGTTGGGATATTGGCTGGGAGTCCTTTTCTTGATAACTTCTTTGAGTCCATAACTTTATCACGTTAACTGTGTGTTGGCTTCTTGTTCTTACTCTTTGATTCTTGTATCACAAGTAGGCCTCCATTACAAGTAGGTTCGTAGCATTGTGTATGCAGCCTACGTGGTATATGGCACTTAGCACTATAGGGCCTGCACCTCTTTTGTGATCCTAGTTTCATGCCTTACCACATTAATAAGTGTGAACACAGCTCAATTGTTCTAAGGTATCTTCTTAAGGTAATTACATTGTTCATAATTCTTCCATTCTGACTGCAAGCACAAGTGATGGTTAAATAATAAATTCAAATTTAATACTCACAGCATTTCAAAAAGAGTGGAAAAGCGTATCTGCTGTCTTTGCTGTTTGGATATGCTGATTGAAGTATACCAGTAAGACTATTGAATAGAAATTTTTAAATAGTTAAGATTTTGAGTTGTATTTTTGAAGTAAAGCTTAAGCTGTAAATTAGTGAATTTCAATTTAAATTATTATCTGACTAATCAACCAAAGTTTCCTCCCTGCTTCCTGCTTTATGTGTTTGTGTGAAGTACAGGTGACTAGGTCAGACTTTCTATTTCAATTATTCTGCTCTTTAATCTCAGATAATGGGCAGTCCTCTGTTTTGCTTTTTGCTACCTTTGTGTTACTAGAAGCATTAAGACTGACCAGCAAATCCTAGAGGACGTCTGCTAGTAATGTCCAATAGAAACTTAAAAATCTGAATATGGCTCTGTAAAGGCTCTGCAAAATTTAGCAAAAAATCAATGCATCAAGGTATGATTCACTAACGTAGACTTTGCAGTAGCAGTGCAAAGCCAAACAAAATTTGGATTTAATGCATACTTGATATTATTTCTTTCTGGAGGCTCTACAGAAGGATGTGCTTTGACTCCCCCTTTTCTTTGTGTAATTTTTCAAGGAAATTGTTAAACCTTTCCTTTTATTACATATGGTAATTATAGTATGGGATTTTTCATCTGGCAAAACATGATTTGTTAAACTGATTTCACATGTTGCCATAATTAAGGCTGCGTGAGATGGATTGTGAAACTTTCTTCTGGATCAAAATGTAGATAGGAAGTTCCACAGGAAAGAGGTTTTTTTGTATGTGAAATCTGTCTGATTGAGGTGTTACTTAATGGAAGAATGAACCCCAAACCAATACACTGACAGTGTAAAACCATCCATCTTTCAGTAAATAATATTGTAAACTCACTTTGTCCTGGCGAAATTAAAGGTTAGGTTTTTTAAATGGGTCTGAAAATAATACTCTTGCCTTCAATTCAAAGGCAGTCATATCTAAGCATTTTATGTAAAATGCTGTTGATGCTAGTAAGTGATAAATAAGGAGATAGAATACTCATTTTATCTCAACTTCCCAATTAAGACATTTGTACTCTTTAAGGATTCACAGTTTACTCTCTCTCTGATGGTAGAGACTCATGAATATCACTACTTTGGTTGCTAGGTGATGGATGAAAGAATGCTGTGGCTCTTTCAATGGAGCAAAAATACCAACCCAAACCAACTCTTTCTAGTTCTTTCCTGCTGTTACTTTGTGCAAGCTTGTGATGTAGTGCAGGTGGGATGCTGCCATAAGCTTTCCTCTTCCAGGACTGGGGGGCTTGTGTCCCACCCTTGTGCCGGTTGACCCTCACAGACATGGCTGAGGCTATAAGAGGCTCTCGATAGGAAGTGCTTTCTTGCTGACAGTCAAGTGTTTCCTGTCATTCTGCATCTGTATTATTTAAGTTCTAGATTTTCTGGATTGAGCTGAATTGGGTTTGTTGACTGAACACCGATCAGAGTGTTTGGTGGTTATCACTGAGCACATGGATCATATCCTTAGTGCCTGCATCATACTAGTCTCTGGAACTGTGAAAGAATTTTCCTTCCTGGTAGTTTAGCATTCTCTGCTAATTAGCATTTCCTTCCTGGCCACTGAAGACCAGGTTTCTGAGAACAGAGAATTTGTCTTTAGTTGTTTTTAACTATGACATATTTGAAACATACTGAATGTTGCCAGTGGCCAGTAGGTGTGACAGTTTTCCTTTCTGGCTGCTAAAAATAATTTCAGAATCATAAATTCAAGTGTTATTGCAAACCACAATGTTTTATAGATCCATTTTCTTAAGATACATGATAAGATTAGAATTGTGTCTTCAGTTTTGTTTCCTAAGTGAATGCAGTATATACAATAATGTCACTTATTATCTCTTTTAAATCCTTTTGACCGTGATAACTAATTTCTGTCCATGCTGACAAGAGTAACAGAGACCTCAGACAAGGAATTTTCCAATTTTACAGAAACGAATGATCTAGTAGTGAATAGGGAGCTACACTAGTGCCCTTACTGAGAAAGTTGTAGTTTAAGCTCCTACCACATTCTTCAACAACAGAAAATCTACTTAAAGGAAAATAATGTAAAACAAATGGTAATTTCTGGACCTCTAGAAAGTGCTCATTTATTTTGATTGTGGAAGGGAACAGGAAAAATTGAATATTAGAAATTTGACTCGCTAAAAAAAAATTCATCTCCTCTACTATAAAATCTAGAAGATTACTATTAGCAGTCCCTACTTAGAAAGCTGTTAGCAATGTAATTATGAAATTATTTTTGCAGTGAGCAGATGTAATGTAAATGGCTTCCATCATACAAATGGAAATCATAGAATAAATTAGGAATGGAGATGTTGTTTTTCAACACTATTTGTTTAAATTCTCTGAAAATTTAATATATTTAAAATGGATTATCATAATTCAGTAAAGTTTTAAGCAGATGGCATGAAGTTGAAGTGATATTTGACGAACTTGAATTGCACTGAAAGGCATTGGCTTTCTGGTTTCAGCATGAGGATTGCGCTAATTATGTGTAATCCATTTTTACCTACTAAAGCATTTATTAATGTATTTCATAAAGAGCATGACATACCAACGTAAATCTCTTTGAAAATACATTCTTCATTGCTTACTATAATATGATCAAAAATGTATAGTTTGAGATGAAAATTGAAATGTTACCTTAGGATTTTAGAATAAATTGAATTAAATTTAATTGATTTCATTAATTCACATCACAAGCTCATGCAACTGTTAATAGAGTTTACATAAGTGGTGCCCATCTGGCATTCAGACAGTTATATTGAATCAGTACACAGTAATGTATAGGGCAGAATTCGTATCTTTGTTCTAACTCACAGCTGGCAACCCTATCTGCTAATCCCAGTGAAAGCTTCAGTTTGAAATACAAAACTACTTTTGAACTTGCACATCCTTCCCCACAGATGTCTGGAGCCTTGGTGATATGTTTCTTTTATGATTCCTTTTAAATCAGGGAGTGAATTGTTGCATTAAGAGTGAAGTTAGGTGTTTATTGCCTGAACAATGCAATGAATCCTTAAATATCCATTTAAGAGTATGTTTTATATAACAGAAGAAAGCTGAGAGTGACCAAAATACTTAGTTTTGTATGTTGTTGTGTAGTAAAAAATCACTGTAGAGAGCTCACTTTGTTGTTAGGTTAAAAAATTTGTTAGTGTATAGAATGATGAATTTTGCAACTGCAGTATTTACTTCTAGTTTGTTCATCTAAAATATGAACTAGCAGTTTGCAAGCATATTTGGCTTTTTTTCTTGACACTGCTAAATACAGTTAGAAAATGAAATTCTCAACTGCAGAGTATGAGAATTTCAATATGTTTTTTCAAACCAGTTTACCATACTTTTGTTTCTAGTAGTAACTTGTGCAACCTTTCATCTTATGAGTCAATCCTATAATTAGTATTCTTCTTTGCCAGAGGCATACTGCATGTTTGTTTTAGGTACAGAATGTCTGCAAGAAATTTAACTTAATCATTACTTTTTAATGTAAGAGCTGGTTAGCTCAATTACACTAGATTAAAGTGAACTTGAAGTTCCTGAGTTACAAAGAAGGGGCTAATCGTTGACCTGAACTGAATAAGTACTATTTCCTATGGTTTTATTTCTTACGTGTACTTACTAATGTGGCTACCCCTTTAGCCCAATCTTGCAGTGGCTATAAGCAATTATCTGTTTGTTGTATGGACTGGGTTTACAAGGTTCTTATTTAACTTGGCCGTTAGGTTGATCGAAAATATTCCAGTATTGTATATATTGCAGTAAAGCTGAAAACATCTTTTCAGTTAATTTTTACTTTATTGTGTTTAGCGATAATCTGAAAAATAAGTAGTAGTTATAGCTTTTCAGGAATTTTTTTAAGATTTTTTTTTTGACAATTTCTAATTACAGAAGCATTAGACTATTTTAAATACATGAATTTAATAACATGCTTTTAAGCTGTGTTCAGACTGAAAATGTTAGTTTAAATTTATCTCATATAATGACACAGCTAATTCTGGAAATGGTTGCATTAGCACCACTTCAACAGAACTTTGAGTTTTGGTGCCTACTGTATAAATACATGCTGACTGCTGTGGATTTTGGGTACAGAGAGTCCAAGTTGCAACTGACGTGTGAGTATAAAATACTGCTAAACAAACACACGATAGTCTGCTGGGGTTTTTTATTCTGCTTTGTGCTGGTAGATACTATTGGCTCTGTTGCTTGGATACATAATACTTAGGCTGTGTTACTTTAAATTTTTTTTTTTAAAAAAAAAAAAAAAAAAACAAACAAAACAGTAGAAAATGGGGAATCCATGCAGGTTAAAACTTTCCATATTGTCAAATCTCTATTAGTAAGAAAATAATTGAAAAGCAAAAGAACACAGAAATATCTCCCCAGAGGAGTGGAATGACCTGAAAGACTGGAATGTATTGGAAATAGGATAAAATGCAGTAGATGCAGTAGCCTTAAAACAAGAGTCATGCACCAAGGGCCTCAGCAATTCATTATAAAATAACACCTCATGAGCTGAAACCAACCTAATAGAAGACAGACCTAATGTTCCTACTCAACACTTGCATCATTCCAGTTGTTGCTCTCTACTTTGCTCCCCTCTAATTTTTGGGGTGATAGGCCTCACATTCTCACTCTTACTGGTTCACTTGTGCTAAAGCAGTGCGCTGCCAACCTCCTTTTCTACAAAGATTATAGAGCAATCTCACGTGTTATTTTGGGCAGCGACACATGCCTTTGTCTGAGGTATAGGCTGTGACTGTTTCTTAAAAAGATTAGCTCTTTGTTACAGCTTCCTTAAATAAAGGGTTGCATCCACCGGTTTTAATAAAGTTTCATTTAAGTCCATTTAAGTGGTATAACTGGATGTGCATACTGCTGAATGTACATATATTTATAGTTACCATAGCTATATGTGGAAATTTAGGATGGTATTAATGCACCCTTGTTTAGGCATATAACAGTTAATGTTTAACACTGAAGCTGTCAGCCCAAACTCCCAGTGATAATCAGCAGAGAGAATTGGGTACCTCAAGAGCTCAGGCAAGCCAGATAAGGTAAGCATCAATAACTAACACCAAACAGTCTTTTAATACATTTCAGATTAATTACTTCTCTGGAGATTTCTGTTTCTGGCTCTGTCTTAGAAAGAGAGCCTAAATTGAGTAGTTCTGATTTCATCTTTAGACCTTTAGATTTCTGAAGTTAGAGTTTCATCTAGTTGCCAATATCAGGTTAGATGAAAAAAGCAAATTCAATATTGAATAACTTTCTGTCTTAAAACCTGATCTTCCTCTTACCTTTTTAAGTAATTTTAAGGAGGGAAATGGAGTTTTTAGAGTATAGGTTATTTTTATTTTTTCTCTCCCTCTAAGTAAACAAAAACATGAATAAAAAATAAATTAAAAAAAATGAAGTTTTCTTATTCTTTGATGAAGTGTTTCTTACAAACCAAAGCCTCCATTCTAAGAAAACTTGCCAAAGTTAGAATGGGCTGGAATTGAGGCCTGCAACCATAATTAGATTCCATAGTACATAGTAACTCTGATATAAGTTTTATTTACATTGTTGCATATGCTGTTTCCCACTGGACCTTTGTTCATTCAAAACACAGGATAGGCAAAACCCATAGTTCTACATCTGGCCTTATTTGCCACACACTATTTTATATTGCATGAAGAGTGTGAGTTACTAATTACCACTGGGCTTTTCTGTGGTTCTGCCACTGTAAAGTGGTTGTTACAAATTTCACAGTTGTTACTGACTTTTATCTTTACAACAGAAGTGATTTAAAACATATAGTGACTGTTATACAGTTAATGAACTGAAACAGAAATTCCAGTCAAAGTAGTCAGAGGCATCCGAAATCCTGCATCCTTACTTAACAAACCCAGAGTAGGATGTCTTCCTCTTGACTGTGGATATCTGTAATGGCTACGTGGTGACCTTAGGGTCACTGTATATTTGGTGGAGAAAAATGATCAAGGGAGCTGTTTAAAACAAATCAGATTAATTGCACCCTAAAAGAGCCTTTCTGCTCCCCACCACCACTGTGTAGAGAAAGTTAAGATGACTCCCTCAGAAGCAGATGTTTGCTTTGGTCAGATGGATCTCACCAATAGAGCTTGACTTTTCAAAGATAACATTTCAGAGTGTCTTCTGTATTCTATGACTAATTCCTATTGTCTACTGATAAAGAGGGGAGATGTTATGGTTCAGATTAGGTAATATAACAAAGCAAGGATGTTGTATGCAGCAGCCTTTTGTTCTGTATGACTTGACTTTATCCCCAAAGCTTTAAGTGGTGAATTAAAAACTGCTTTTTATAAGCTGCTATTATTTCTGACTTCAAAGCTACAGCTTTTTCATCTCTACTAGAGTTTTTATGTGCATGCTTACTATTGCACAGTAGGTAACTTTCTTTGCAGTAAATCTTGACATTTACTTTCATATTTGCAGTATTACAGTAAGCTGGTGATAAATGTTCAGCTTCTAAAGGTGTTAAGGCTATATGCTATAACATTATGAAAATCTATGTTTAATCCCATGTATTTCAGAATACTTACCCAAAAAAAAGCATTTTTTAAAGATGCTGAGGTTGCAAAGTTGAACATTAAAAAGTTGGAAAATACTAGTAGGGTTGGTTATGCAACTCCTAACTTCCACCTTAATTCAGAATCCTAATTCAGCCCAGTTGTATGTAAGTATTATGAAACAGTCTTAATTACATAAACACACTCTGTGTTTTCCATAGTACGGACATATTTTCCCCCAATATGTGAAAATGGCTGGCAGTTACATTTTTAAAAAACAAAAAACCAAAACCAAAAATAGCCCCCCTCACTTTTCCAAGAGTAGCATTTGAAAGGCGTTATAAGTCATGCTCCTGATTTCTCCTCCCTCAATTTAATTTTAAAATAAGATCATAGATTTTAGTTCTCAAGAGAGTTTTAAGAGAAGATGGAAGCCCCTCTCTGCCACTCTGAGTTATTTATGGGAAGAAGAAAGTTTAGTCTCCTTCTCCAGGTTTCTACATCTATAGGCCAAGCAATGTGACTTTAGGCACCGTCTTACTCAGTGTGACAGATAATTCAGATTCTGTTCTATGTTTAAGTTTTTCTTTGCACTGTGTGGGAAGTAAGTGCTCTAATACAGGCCTCTAGTTTCCCAGATAGAGACCTTGGTTTTAAAAATTACGGATTTTAGGGCTTCACTTTTACATACTTAGCACCTGTGCCAAAAGATCAAGTCCTTTGTCTATCTTCAGAATGGATACCAAAATATAGTGGCATCAATTTTATATGTGGATTGATTTTTAGATTATTCAAAAGCTTATCTGAAAGTTGTGGGACTTTTGTATTTTTTCTCATATATTCTCTCAATTCAGAAGTAACCTTTGTAAAATTTAATGTGATAATTTAATGTAAAAAATTAATGTAATAAATTCTTCTGATGTTGAATGCACATGCATACACACATATATTTCCAGATCTCTTTCAGTACTAATTATTTATTAGTCACATTTTAGAAGTAGGGTCTTCCTGCATGGAATTTCTAATAGCATTTATTCTTTAGCATTTATGTTTCTTCCCATTCAGTAACAAAAAAAATGTTAGTGCATTACGGAGATTTTAAAGAGTGGATATGTTTCTATCAGGATTTCATTTTCCTTACCCTGTTATTTTGTATTTTAATTGTAGCTCAGGAAGCAACAAGGGAAGGGTACTAAAATTTTATTGAATTTTTTTTATTGCTCCTGGAACATGTAGCTCTCTGGACTAGACAGGTTATTTGGCCAATTCAAGGACTTCCTTTTTAAGCAAAATAAGCAAATCATCCTGCAAATAATTTGATATTCAAATATAGTAGATCTTGTCTTATCACTTATTTATATACTACTTCTTTTTTAAATATAAAATCCCTATTTTCTAAAGCTATAAAAACTTTGTGGCTGAAAATTATCAGTGTACCCTGTGATTCTGATGACAAAGCAGGTATCCAGTCTGCAGACAGAAGTGTGTGAGTACTGTTATTATCTTTATGAAACACTTTTAAAGTAAGGAAAAAACATAACTCTTTAGAATGTCCTGTATAGACTATTAGTGATGTTTATCAAACTTCGTATTAACAAATTTAAGAAACAGGCTTACAGTCATCATGCAAGCTTTTGCTCTACCCCCTGGCTTTTGCCACAGCTGAAACAGGACAAAGAGGGAAAATAATTGGGGTAGAAAGTGAAATGCTAGAAATTACTTTTCATTGAATCGGAGGGAGACAAGAACACTTTTGTGACTTATTTACAGTTCTTTTCTTGCTTTACCTGGATGTATACAAATATATATGTAGTATTGTATTAATTTCAGTGATTGTGGGTTTAGATCGTAGATTGAATCATAGAATACCAGGTTAGAAGGGACATCAAGGATCATCTGGTCCACCCTTTCTTGGCAAAAGTGCGGTCTAGGCAAGATGCCCTAAGCACCCTGCCCAGCTAAATCTTAAAAGTGTCCAATGTTGGGGAATCCACCACTTCCTTGGGGAGATTGTTCCAATGTCTGATTGTTCTTATTGTGAAAAGTTTCCCTCTTGTGTCCAGTTGGAATCTGCCGAGGAATAACTTGTACCTAATGCCCCTTTCGTTTCCATGCCACTCCTTATAAAAAGGTTGTATGTGGCAGTTGCATTTGTAATACATACAGCCTGCCAGCAGTGTGCAGCTGGAAGAGCATCTGTGTTCCCTGCCCAGTCCTGTCTGTCTGGTCATGGTTGTAGGATGGAGCTTTCCACTCTGTAATGTTTCAATCCATACTGAAAACCAGCCCATGCACCAATCTAGAAATCTTATCACAGCAACTGTGAGATCTTCTTTAAACCTTTTAGAACAGATCTGTAACCAGTATGCACATTCAATTACACTTTTGATTAATGAAAGTAGATTACTGTCTGTTGGCTGAAGAAAACCTTCAGATATCCTTATATTTACATACATACAATTGTCGTTTACCTAGTAAATATACAATGAGATTCTAAAGGCTATAGGATCTTTCTCTCCTCTTTTAGAAAACATGTAATGGCAGTAGTTACCCACTTGAAAATGGTGTGCATTTTCTTCTGCTTGTGTGGGTAATGCCTTGTATAAGCATTGTGGAACTGAGAGTGTATACAAGCACTGACTGTCATAAACAGACTCAATTGACTCAAATACTGCACCAGGTTGGTTTTATTCTATAACTGGGTAGTCCTAAAGATGAAACGGGAGTGTACATACAGAATACAAAACAGATACTTTCTACTTTCATTTCTGTTGAAGAGACAAAGCAACTTTGGTGGATGAGTGCGTTCTATACTTGGATTTGAACAAGAGAATATCCTAAGGTATTGTGTTCTTGTTTCCAAAACGTGTCTGGAAAAGAATTTGATTAAAAGTACAAGTTAGAAGTACGGAAATGGGTTTTCTACTGTACCTAGCAATCTTGTATGTTCTGAAAAAAAATGTTATTTGATACTGATTTAACACATGAAGACACCTGAGAAAGAAATTGCATTTTCTGCAAAATAGATATTGGACACCTCGAATGTCAGAGGTGCAAGTTAACAGCAATATCTACTTTGTGCCACCAGATCAGTTTATAGAGGAAAGTTACATTGTCTTCTCACATTGGTAACCAGTTATGTTATGTTGGGGGGGAGGAGGGCGGAGAATATGACATTCAGCAGTGATGCAGATTTTCATCCCACTTCCTCTGATTTTTTGCTTGCTCCTAGTTTTTTTTCAGGTTACTTGAGGGTACTAGTGATTTGAGGCTTTATTCTCATGTAGTATTTTTAAAAGGCAAGACAGTTCTCAAAGGTGAAAGTTTTGTGTATGAAACAACATTACTTTTGTGCCCACATATCAGTTCAATTCTTGGACTATGATAGTAAAAAGAATTAACATCTCTTAATTGCTAAAAGAAAAACATTCACTATGCTTTACAGACATAGTGGTGTGTATCCGGTACTCTGGAGTTCATATATATTTTAAATTCACATACACAGTGTAATTGTTCTACCATTTTAAACATAAAGGGCTGTCAGCAGCTGTGAAAATACACAGTGCAAGAGAAATGGTCTTGGAAATGAATAAATCAAATTCCAAAGATTTTAATTTATAAGCACATTTCTCAGGATTTCCAAACAATGGATAAATACTTGAATAGTTATTTTCTCCCCTAGGGCTTTTTGGTACATTTATTTAAAAAATAACAAACCCAACAAAATAGGAAAAAAAAAAAAGTGGTAGGGTACCAACTTGGAAACTAAAGGCTTTAAAGTCAGCACTTGGAGTACATTTGAAAAATGTGGTTTGACATGATGAGCTTTTGGGTGTAGGCCATGCACACAAATGGCTGTCCTTTTACAGATGTTGGGAGACTCTCTCCAATGTTTACCACAGTCTCCAACAGTAATGTTTAATAAAGTTTCTTACCTCCCACTTGAAAGATCAGGAGAAGGGAGGCAATCTGCTGCTTTATAAAGACTCAGAAATATATTTCGGACAACTTACTTTGCACTGATGTTAATGCTCAATAGTATATATTACACATGTATTTTATATATACACACTTATGATACATGTAGTATGTGCATTATATATACACATACCATGTTTATACATAATACATCATTTTGCTTATTGGGGTCTAGGTAGATTTTTAAGTGAACATAAACATCTTGTAAACTTTTTTCAAAACAAAGGAGTTTCAAGATAAGTCACATTGGCTTGCATTTTCCATAGATCAAGAGCACACATACAGATAGCCACTGCAATTCAGCTGACAGGTAGTAACTTGTTAGATTATCGTAATTTGAGGGTATGTCTGAGTCCTTAATTCTTGTCAAATTAAGATTGATACCACTAACTTGGGCCAATCCACGTAAAGCTAATGGACAAACACTTTTTATAATAGGCAAATGCTCATTTCCCCTCTCTTGGCCAGAAATACCCATATTCCAAGAATTAACAACATTTTAATTTACTTCTCTTACTTATTTTCAATCCTGATTGTAAAAAATGTAACTCTCTAATGTTGCCATGTGTACTTCACTATCTAAGTGAAGTTTTGATTATCGAGTAAACCTGCTTTGGGTTACCATTGACTTGACATGGTAAGAAAGAAAACCCAAACATAATATTCCACATTTTATCCTTCTCAACTTTGGTAATTATATTATTATTATTAAAATATTTATTATAACCATGGAAGAAATGTAAAATGTTGCAAGTTCTGTTTTTCCGTGGTTAATCTACTACAGAAAGCTTTCTTTCAGGCATCCTGAATCCAGTAGTGACTGTAACTAGTCATGGTTCTGAAAAAAAAATCGGAGAAAATAAACATGAAATAAGTGATAAAGGAAGTCTTTTTACATTTTGTCCTTTCTCTGATTGTTTTGTACAAGAGGCTGAAAATTCAACTATTCTGTTTATTGGCAGTAGTTTTAGTGATGCAGCTGGGATTCATATGTTCCGTATTAGCTGAGTTGCTGCTTTTTAACCGTCTTGGATGAACAGAAACTTTACTCACTCTTAAGAACCACATCTTTGCATATACTAACATTATGATGTACAATTGGTTAATTAAGGGAAGAATGTTTACGCAGGAGACAGCTAGGTATTTTGGGTAATTCTTCAGTGCTAGCACATTTCCAGAATATGTTGGAACTAAGACTTAGATAAGGAAATCTATTTCTTAAATAAAATGTATTTTTCTGTTTTATTTTTGTGATGCGTAATATGCGCATGCTTTCCAGAATCATAAACCAGTGTGCACCTCCTCCCTCCCTTCTTAATGTATCACGTCCAGTTTACAAAGTATTTAATTACACATTTACATTTAATCATATATTCATGTAATAGATGTGAGTACAAGTTTAAAGTTTAAAATGCACCTCCTTGCTTTACTGAAATGGGACCATTAAGTCTGTGAGCCTGAAAAGAGAGAGAGTTTATGAAAATGCATACATATCTGAGTAACACTGAAAGCAGAGTTCAGCAATGCCCAACGGGCCACTTCTACAATAGCAACCCACTTCTGAAGTGTTGGTCTCTGCAGGGAAGATCACTATCATTATAATTAGAGCTACACTACAATGGACTGCTCACAGTCGCTATTCCAAAAAGTTCTTTGAAGGTGAAGATGAGTGGTAGGCATTCTCAGGAACAGAAAATTGCTTTCTCAAGTGAAAAACAAAACAAAACAAAACAAAACCAACCAAATAAAATAAATCTTAAATAACTAGGTGGCTAAAATAAATTTAAACTTTTGCCATCCCTATTTAAAATAAAATGGCTGTATTTCCAGTTTGGATATTGCTGGTGGGCACTAAAGAAATATATATAATTTATTATTTCCCATAATATGTAATTGTACTTGCAAATAGATATATTTTTGCGAGCAAATGAAGAAAGACAAAAGTATAGCAGCTCCATCGCCAGTGCTCTTGTTCTATTTTTGCTTTCAAAATTAACAATTTTTTTTCTACTAATTATGAAGGCTTAATTTCTAAGAACTGTTTATTACTTTTAGGTAGGTACATTGATACAAGTGGGTATGTTGATATGAAAAATATTTTAAGACATTCTGATCAGTTTTTTATTGTCATTTTTTTAAATACTTGTCCAGATTGTCTTTAACCTTCTAAAGACTAGATCAAGTAGGTGACTAAAATGTAAAACTTAGTATCAAAGCACAGTCTGTGATTTTAATGCCAAAGCCAGTACACATTGCTGTATAGACAGCTTTTTTTATATATAGTTTTACTGCTTCTCACAGAATTATATCCTGAAACTTTAAATACCATGCAGAATTTTCTGCAATCTGTTAAAACTATAAACTTAAAACTACAACTCTAAGAATCCTAGAAACTGAGTGAAAAGTTTTCTCTGTGGAATGCTCCTGCCAAGAGCATTCAAGTTATGACAAAAAGATTATGACAGTGGTTGCTTGTTCTTTTAAATAACAATGAAGATCTGGAGAAGAGGTCATAGAACTTAGCTCTGTGAGTAATAGGAATTATTAAAGAACATAAAGAAAAGGACAGTTAATAATTATTTGAGAGGAAAAGTACCAGAGACCCTGAATTGGAGTTTTATTCTGTTATCTGGAATACAAATAATAGATGGACCATCTGCTATGATAACAAAAACGATTACATTTCAGTACAAGGACAGAGTTTCAAAATGTATTTCTAGTTCATGTAGGAGACTTCAACCTCTTTATTGACCTGAGTTTTGAGATCTGCTCTATTTTAATAACTCGGAATCACAGAAAGGTTGAGGTAGAAAGGGACCTATGGAGACCATCTGGTCCAACCCCTCTGATCAAACAGAGTCACCTATAGCTGTTTGCCCAGGACCATGTCCAGATGGCTTCTAAGCATCTCCAAGGAGGGATACTCCACAGTCACTCTGGTCGACCTGTGCCAGTGCTCAGTCACCCTCACAGTTAAAAAATGTTTCCTGATATTCAGAGGGAACCTCTTGTTTTTCAGTTTGTGCCCATTGCCTGTGATCCACTGAAAAGAGTCTGGCTATGTCCTCTTTGCACCCTCCCTTCAAGGATTGATACACATTGATGAGATTCCCCTGAGCCTTCTCTTCTCCAGGCTGAGCAGTCCCAGGTCTCTCAGCCTTTCATCATAGGAGAGAGGCTTCAGTTCCTCAATCATTTTTGCAGCCTTTTGTTGGACTCTCTCCAGTAGCTCCATTCTGTCCAATTTGGCAAGTGAAAAGGATATAAAAAAGATCTGCTATAAATTTGTTCTTCACACTTTTGATGTGACAGCAGAACATAATAGTACAAATCAAAGGTAAATAGAAATATTTGAGCAGATGTAAAGGCAGTAATACTTGCTTCTCTTCACACTGAAATCAGGAAATTAACAACTAAACGTTCTCCCTTCTGAATAATAGCCGTGATGTGACCTCTCCACTTTTTTATATGCCCCTACTTACCAGCAACTACATGATACTATAATTCGTAGAAACTGTTCTTATTTAATATGTTGGATGTCTTTTTTTAGATTTTGGGTTCTTTATTTCCTAGAAGTCAATATTTTCTTTGTTGTTAAGTGGTCTGAAAACTTAGAATTGGATGGAATTAAATTGATGTTCAAAGTACGTAGCTTTTTGGCAATCTGGCCATTATAAAAAAGAAATATGGTACTGTAAACACTTTGGTACCCACTTTTGATGTGTGTAGAGGAAATACCATAATTATTTCAGAAAACTGTTCCTGAGTAATACAATTCCGTTGGTCGCACTAACTAAGCTAGTAAGTAAGTTCTCTTCTGCTATTATATTGCAGTTAAGATATCAAACAATTGTATGTCTCTGGCAGACATTTATCTCCTAATTTAAGCTTATGACTGCATGGACCATTTCTTAGGAAATTATAGTCTTTAGGTCTTAACTAAAGATTTTCTGGGGTAAATAGGCACATTTTACTTATTTTTGTAAGTTAATAAAATATGGTTTGTGGTTTTTAAAAAATTTGCTGTCAGAGAAATACTCAATGCTTTGGTTCTTTTTCTCATAAATTATTGAATTGATGTGGTCTTCAAGGTAGATTGAAATAGATGAGCTGTGAAAATCCATAAGTTGTGAAAAAATAGTTTAATTTTAAAAGACCATTTGTAATTTAAGTTTGAGTAGCTGTAGTTAAAACTTTGATACTTTTAAAATCTTTTTCACTTTCAACATAAAAGTAACAATGTTTATCAAATGTAGAAACATAGTTTAAGTCTTTACTAATATGGGTGTAAAGTCAATCTGTTGAATTTTTACTAGAGGTATTGTCTGTATTAAAAAAATATCACTGAATGAAAAAAGCTAGCACAATTGAAATCCTAGGTTTGATCCCAGAAATGACCATGGTGTCATGACATATACAGCCAAGCAAAATGGTACCTTTGATAGCATTTGAACTTCTGTTTCTCAGTTCTCAGAAAGTTTCCTTATTAAGGGAAGTTCATGTATTTGTGACTCCCTCTAGTGGATAGCTTTCTCAGCTATACACTAGGACATGTTCTCCATACTAAAATCATCTGACATTAAAAATGGAGAGCTCTTTGTTTTCATGGTGAAGAGCTGATTCCCTTCTCATATACAGTCAGAATGTGGTTTTGTGTGCATCTCCACTCATTATCACTCATTTTGCAATATATTTTTTAAAGGCTTTTTTCATAATGTGGTTCTGATAATCACATCTACTTATATGTGCAACTAATGTTTATACATTAGCAGAGGGAACATCCTTTTTTTTTTTCTGTGCTACAAATCTCTTCTATTTCCCAGACTTTCATTTACATGACTATATTCCTGAAATGTTTACAGTTCACCTAAATTATTACTTAATTATATTTCAGGTACCACCAAAGTAAATCTTGTGAAGATCCCTTCAACTGCTTCCAGTCCTCGAGACACTGCTCTAGCTGCTGTTATATGCAGTGCGCTTGCAACAGTGCTCTTAGCTCTTCTTATTCTTTGTGTTATCTATTGTAAGAGGCAGTTTATGGAGAAGAAACCAAGCTGTGAGTTTCCAATTATTTTTCTTCCTTTGTAATATTTATATACTGGTATTAGTTTGGTGGATCTTTCTGTAGGTAAATAAATGAAATGTCTACAGCATTCAAGCAAGTTTAGGGTTGAGACGAACAAGCTAGCAGAGACCCCATACAAGGTTGCCAGCTCAGTGTGGATGTTCCACTGAGAAAAGGCTGTCCAGAAATAGTCCAGTTGCATTAATTCTGGGCCATGCTCTGTTAAATGCTGCACAGATATATTTGGACTATTCAGGATCCAAGCTGGGACGTCATTATAGAGTTGCGATGCCAATTTGGAAATACCAGCTTGGAGGATCTGTGCATCAGATGCTATTATGAAACACAGGTTAGCTCATCAAGGTAATGAATGTGGCTAGTGTAGATAGCAGATTTGTCATTTACAATTTTGGTTTTATGAACATATTCAAGATGAATTAAATGCCTAAGCCAGTTAGATTTGTAAATTTTAAAGAAAATCCATTCACCTCATCAGTGTAATTCCGTTCATTTATAATAAATGTTTTTTTGCCCCTTAATTTAAATTAAGGAGAAGAAAAGTCAAAAGCACTCTAATTCCCATTTATAATTTAAAAAAAAAACTTTTTAAAATATGTTTATGGCATCTAATGAACCGTGGATGTTAAATAAGAATAGTGTTATAATGAATAACGTTGATGTTATCACTGCTTACAGCATAAGCAAAAATAAAAAGAGTGAGAGAGTCATTGAAAGAATTGTTCCTAACCTAGAAGATGCTTTACAATGTAAGTTTTGAGAAATTCAGATATAGTGAATTCAAACTCCAGTTAGTGAAGTTTAGTAACTCATTTGCCTTGGCCTACAATTATGCAGATTAAAGGAAGTCTGCTGTTAATATAAAGCTCTTTAAGATACCATAAACAAAATCCCAGTGGCTGAAAGCTGAATGTGGAAAATTTCAGATGGGAATCGCTGAGAATCATTAAACACTGAGAAAATGTCACAGTGAATAAGATATAGTCTCAAATGATCAAAATAAGAGCAGATGTCTTCCTAGAAGAGGCTGTAGTTGAGCCAGTTGTTCTAGGGTTTGTTGCAAAATCTGTGCTTTACATTATATGAAACCACATGATCATTGTGGATCTTTCAGTTGGAAAATGTATGGAAATACTGTGTAGTATGGCATTCAAGCATTCTGTGAAGATAGGAGACTCTGAATAGGAAAAAGAGTATCATTTACTAATAGGTATTTTTATTCATTTTGTCCAAAGGGTCTCTGAGATCACAAGACATTCACTACAATGGCTCTGAATTGTCATGTTTTGATAGACCACGGCTAAATGAATATGACCATAGAACATGTTGCCAGTGCCAGAGAAGCACATCACAGACATGTGGTATGTTAGTCTCCTAAAATGTGACTTTATGGCATGATGAACGTTTATCTAATATTTATCTTAACACTTGAGTTGTGACATTTAACTTCAACTGCAGAGCTAACTTTGTCAAACTACCCTTTGTCCTAGGCTAATTTCTCAATAAGCAGATAGAATATCTAAGTAGCTATTTGGTTATGATCTTTTTTCCTGTTTTCATTCCAATGACCCTTCACTTAAAAAAAAATAAGCTTTAAATGTCTATCTTATGTCTTTCTGCTAAAAATAGCACTGCTTTAAGACTTAAATTAGTGTGAAGGATTTACCAAACAGTATCTCAGAATGTGATATGAACACTAAAGGACATTAACAACCTGAACAATTCAAATACTTGAGATTTTGTGAAATAATATCAGAACAGATGCATTTATGACATTAACAAATACATAATTTAACACAAGCGCACAGGCTTAAATATCATCCTAATACCTTAACTCAGAATGTGGTACTTCCTCTCATGCATATCTAACTGAAAAGCAAATTAATTTAAAAAGTGGATACTGATGGCTGGCATCTATATTATTCCTGGAGGAAGGGCGCCTGGCTTTTGTAAATAATTTGATTTTAAAGTAATAAATTAAAGAACCTGTTTTTTGCAACAAGAAATCTCTTTCCTCAACCTGTATATTATGATGTAACTGACAAACTAATACTCAAGTTTGAAAGAGTACGGAGACTAAGTTTATACAGACCTTTGACACTTTTAACATTATTAAATTATTTTTCATTCCTTAGGACCAGTTCACTTGATTCCATCACTGTGCTGTGATGAAACCTGTAGCCTGGAGCACAGCAGTCACAGTTGTGCTTTCCACTCACAGAATACGCTTAATGAAAGGTAATTTAGTTTTATAAATGTCTATTAGACATTAAATATTTTTATGCAGTCAAATTGATATTTATACAGATGCAATAGCTTTTTTGAGTGGAATGAGGGATTTTGATGAATTGTAGCCATATCTTCCTGTTTTGTGCAAAAACAGGTTTATGATAAAAAAATCAATTTTAAGTATTACTTAATAAATGCTGACTTGATGTATCAGTTTGAAGAAGTGACTGACTGCTCTCTCAAGCAGATAGTCTTACTCTATGGTACCTAAGAGGATTTGGTGACCCCCTCTTCTGCTAAGGGTTAGCAAGGTACTGCATAAACCTGTGAATCTGGGGGATTAAGTTACAGTTTAGAAATGTCATGAAGATTTTGGGGTTTTTTAGAAACTCGTAATGACTGTGAGATTTGACATATCTAGTATTACTGACTTTCTACCAGATTGGAATCATTCTTTTTCTCCTGTTCAGCTGCATATAAATACAGTAGTAGAGTGGTTATTTCTACAGCAGTGCCATGAGCTAAATATATGAAATTTATGGTGTCTTTCAGAGTATCCTGGTTACAGATTTTAACACAGGATGTATTTATTTCTTTTAGCTAGAATAATTTTCCATATAAGGTTTAAATTGGTCTCCAGCTGTTTTGTTCTTATGGCCAAATGTAGCTAAAAATGTAGAGGCAACTTCTTCATAGGTATTGTTTATGCAAGATGACTTAGTGACCTAAGTCAAGATACAAAATACCTACATTTTCTATAACAACTTGTTTAAATACCAGCAAGCTTGAGTCATCCTTTTATACCACCAAGGCGGACAAATTGAAAGTTGTGCACTTTGTGGGGATTTTTTGGTTAAGGCTTTAAAAATAAATGTCATATCCATGCTATGTGGACATCAAAGATCCCATGGTTCCTTCCAGTAGAACTGGAATTTGTTCCCATTTCCTTTGCCAAAATAATGTATTTCCTTCAATTGTGGTTCAATGTCTTGACTTTTGGCCTCATCTATAAAAATGCTTTGTGTGTATATCAAAGGTATGAAAGCATCGTGTTTTGGAAATGAGTAAGGTTACTTAAAATCTGTTATAGGCAGTGTTAATGTGGGATGAGTTTTGTCACACAAATTAGTACTGTATATCAGACTTAACATAGCCTTTACAGTTTTATAAATCTGTAGACAGTTTTTGGAAATAAAATGTATTAGTATATCCTTTTGGTTTTGTTAATACTTACTTTGGTATATATTACAGTAAAAAATATCTTTCTTGCTGCAACTTAAACTTGTTATATCTTGTCTTAACACACATGCACACACATTGTGTATGCATTGAGAACAAATAAATTCCTTCCTCTTTGAAACAGTCTTTGTATCTGAACAGTACTGTAGCATTTTTTATTCTATTTCTGTTCTTTAGACTACGAACAACCCCAACTGTAGTTCATGTTTTCTAAAACCCTGAATTCACAGTGCGAAGGGATCTAGGCATCCTCTTTACCTTTAGTAGTTTTCTCCAGAGTTGTATTCATCTCCACATGAGGAACAAACTGTATTCCTTTTCAAAAAAAGTACTTTGTAAAGGATGCCTCTAGAGTATTAACTTAATATAACCCTGTTAAATCTTCTTGAAATACCTATAATTATTAATGACAGTAGTTACAATACTGATAATATTTTCTGGAGTGCTTTGGAAACCATGTGTCTTTTATCCTGTTGCAGGGCTTCTGATTCTGTTGGAGAAATGATTCCTACTTTCCTTGGTTCTCTTTCACATTCTACCTGTGGAGACATTTCAGATGCTTGGCCTCTTATGCAAAACTCAGCTTGTTGCGACAGCATTTCTTTTTGTGAATCATATTCAGAACTGGCTGGAGGATCTGCAAAATCCTGCGGTCCTGAGACTGAAAATGCAGCCACTGTTGAGTTGGATAATAACCAGGAGCTAAGTGAAGTACTTATTTCAGCTAAGTCTCTTGATGGAGACATTGCAAAGTCCTTTGAAATCTCCCAACATAGAACGTGCATAGAAGTTTCATCACTTCAGAACTCAGCGGCTGCTGAAACCCAGCCAAAGACAAAGCGTAATGGAACAGCAAATGACTCCACAGACTGATAAAGAGGTAAAAAACATAACTACAGAGGAGTGAGAATGAGTACTCGAGGCACGTAGAGCTAGATAAAAATAGAATTCTAAAACATTGTAGGGTTATGTTTCTCTCTAGGCTTTACCTAGCTATTGCTGAAATAAATTAAAAATCTACAAGAGATTCACATTTTTAAATCATTGACTGAATTTGAAAGGTATAATTACTCAAACTGTAATGTTGAGATAATGTGAACCAGAATACAGGGTAAGCCTGTACACTGGTCAGCTTTTATCAGGGTTTTTTTCATTAAATATCAGGGGGGAAAAAACAGTTTAATAGCTTCATGACCAAACTGTTATGTGGGGCTAGTCCTTGTTTATGAGGGAAGAATTGAGGACTTGTCTTTGCTCATTGTAAATAAAGCATAAAAGACATGCAAGTGTTCATCAAACTACAGCAGTAGCAGAAACAGAAGAGCGAATCTCAAATGCTTTTTAATGCCATTCGTAGTCCCATGTCATCAGATAAAACATTCCGTAAGTTTGTCTATAAAATATAATTAAATCTAAAAAAGCTCAGTGTTCTAACTCACAGAGAAAATGCAGGTCTGAGGTCAAAATGAGAATAGGTAATAAACAGTCATCTCTACCACATAACAATGTAACCATCACAAAAAGTCATCCTGCTACTGCTTC
>KZ506070.1:65725-83579 GCA_002844005.1 Limosa lapponica baueri | reverse complement strand
AGCTGAACCACCAGCTCCAACTTTGTACGTGCCCCATTTCCACGCACGTATTGCGACTGTTGTTTCAGGTCTTGATGAATAACTAACTGTCTCACTTTTAACAGAGCCTGTGAAGAAATCACAGAAGCACCACACTAACTTTGGCCCTTAAACACTTTTTCAGAGGACCAGCACTAATAAAACCCACACGTCTGACTTGGTTGGCTGAGAGCACTAATGGTTCTTCTACCCGGAGCTGGAGCACCAAAGGGGCCTCTGGCAGAGGATTGATGTGAGCTCAGGCAGTGACTTCCCCCACTCTCGACGTCCATATGATACAGCCTCATCTCTCCAGCCTAAAAATCTAGGCAAATAATGAAAAAGTAAGAGAAAAGCTCAAAGGTTCAGTTTATTCAAACAAGCCCTGCACTTCTGAAGGGGTTACACCGAAGTGACCTGCTACGTAGGGTGCAGGGGCTGGGATTTGAGGTGTTGGCACAAAGGGTCCTGACACACAGAGAACGAGTTATAAGGAGTTTAGCTTTTGCTGACCATTTTAGCTTTTGAAATGTCCTTTTTGGCAAATGAAACAGATAAAGCTGGAGATGCGAGATAGGATGAGACACAAACATGAAGCAGGGAAGAAGGAAAAAAATCAGAGAAAAGCCAGCAAGGCACAGGCTTCAGACCAGCTGAACAGATACCCGACAGACCACGGCAAAGGCGTGGAAAACAGAATAGCTCACAAAGTAAGAAACTGAGTGTCAAATTAGCTGTTTCCCTGTACTCAGCCAGCCTACATCAGTTTTTCACACACATTTGGGACTGTCAGAAACCAAAGAAAGAAAAAAATAAAAGCAGATTTTTTTGGAAAGCAGAGATTACAAACTGAACAAACTACCAAAACCACCTTGTCTTGGGAATTTGGCTTAAACGCCAGATTGAATCAAAGATAACTAATTTGATTAAGTAGAACAACTTATCTAAATCCCTATTTAGGGAAAACACCGCCAGCAATTCAACACTGTTTTGCAAAAGGCCTTCAGTGTTGAATAGTTTCAAGAAGGGCAATACCTACAGACACACAGCACTTCCCAATGCACGAAGGACACGTTTGTTGGGCGGGCGTCGGGGCAAGACAACAAATTAAACTTAGGGGAAAATCAGAAGAGAATTTGCCTGGACAGTGAGGAATCAGGTGTGATCTGAGCTGGTCTGGTCTCCGACAGCCGAGTCGGGTTACAGATCCCAGTAGCGCTGCCTCTTCCTTGCAGCCTGCAATTACGTCTCCGGTTCTCAGGGAATTCCTTCTCCAACCCCAATCGCGACAGTGCGTGCTGTTTGTCCAAATGCTGAGACACTGAGCTGTAGTTTCAACTCTCATTTGTAATGAATGGGGTTTCCTATGGCTAGCATGAATCATTTCGATAACACGCATAATTAGTTTTATAGAAGTTTTAGTATGTTATAAAAGTTGCTATATCCCTTGTATTCCCCCAGGGCTCTCTTATAAAATGACTTTGTTACAACTGTATTCCTCTTGGAACTAAAGTGTAGACGACTGAGCACATCTGCATGTCAAGAGAAGCACTGTAAGCCAAGACATTCAAGGCAATTTTGCTGCCTTTTTTGTTTCTAAAATCCATGTGAAGAAATGCAATCGCTTCTGGACTCCAGCACTATCAGCTGTTCAAAGCCGAAGACACTCACGTCCTCCCAGGCCGTCACTGAGCTGCCTCACGGCTGCCAAGAGCTGATGCTGTGGCTCAGCTACCAGCAGCTGGGATGGCTCTCAAATGACCTTGGGGGAAAAAGCTCAACAGGTATAAATAAGGTAGGTCTTTAATAACTTCATCTGAGCTATGGAAATTTATCCTGGATGAGGATTTGGCTCCATGCAGAGGGCTGCAAAGTGAGTTAACCCGATTCCACCTCCATGAGGCAGAAAAGCGGGGTTGGTAGGAGCGTGCACTACGCGACGCCAGCAACCCCTTCCAACTTTATAAGCGTTTTTTTCTTTCATATGTATTTTGAACACTGAGAGAAGGCTGTGATTGAGACCTTGTGACTACTTCTGAAAGGTACCGTTAATAAACAGGCTTTATTTTCAACAACCGCCCTGCTAGCATGTTGTGAGTACTCTAGAGGAGCTTGATTAACCCTTACTTTAGGGGCTGCTCCAAACGTCAGCCAAACACAGGCTTCTGACCCCGCATAAGGGACAAGCTGTATATTCAAACACTTACCTGATAAATTACTATTATTCAGGAGGTCCAGCTGCCTGCAGTGCATTGGGAGCTGCTGTCCCATGGTATGCAACCTGAAGGGGCTCGTTCATCCCAACTTGCCCCGGCTTGGATATGCATCACCCTTTCAGCAGGTCACGTTCAGGATGTTTCCCCAAGGCCCAGGTCTCCCAACACTCATCTCCCGTGGTGCAGGGAAGGCGGGTGAGAAACGCTGCTCAAGCATGAGACACACTTGGGGCTATATGGGCACGTGCCAGTAGCAGCTGTGGGCAGGGTGGGAAGAACCTACCATGCTGCCATTTTGCTTTTCCTCTGGTCAGAGTCACAGCCCAAATCACCCCTCGCCTCCCCCTGCCTCTTCGGATCATGCCCCACTGCAGCTGTAAGAGCAGAAGGAGAAGGAAAACATGTGGAGGTGTCCCAGGGAAGGGGCTGTAAGGAGTCAGAGGGACAATTGCCAAAAGACATCCCAAAGATTAATCAAGAGCATTTTCTCCAACAAGAATGCATGTGCAGGAGCTGGTTCATCCCATCCTAAGACAGGTAGGATATGTCCCATTGTGAAGGCTCCTTTTTCTTCTCATCAAGTGCACAGGCAGCCAGAATGGCCAGCTTTAGCCATCTACAAGTTGCCTGAGAGGCTACAGGCTCATAGGCAACTGCTTGGCAAGAGCCATCCCGCTCCCTTTCCTCTGTGATTTTAAATCCACACACCAGCAGAGCGCCGACTACTCATCCTGTCAGATCTTTATCGCCACTTTGCTTCTGGTTTAAGCATTTTGTCTTTCACAGATTTTTTGGATACTTCCTCCGAACAACAAGCCATAACGATTTCCTACAACTGCGCAGCTCCGGCGTGCCGCGGCGCCCCGTGGAAAGAGCCATCTGTTGAAGAGCAGCCGCAGAGGACTTAAAAGGTAAACAAATCCCAGCCTGGGGAAGATCAGAAGGGCCGACAGGCAGTCCTGCTGGTGCTGATTTATACTTCCTTATCTTTTATCTCCTTCCCTCTCCTCCCCGAGCACACTAGCTGTTCTCCCACGGTCCTTCTCCCAGGCAAAGCCGTGCGCTTGCTTTCTGCAATCGCGCATTTTCAATTCTCAAGTTCTTTAAGTCTTCTAATTTTAATGTAATATTCCCCTTCTGGTGTACTGCAACTCTGCCAGGGTAAAGCACTCACTTGAACTCGTTCCCAACAGCATGTAAGTAAATCCCCAGCTCTGGGAACAGAAAATCTCCAATACTTTGCCCAGAAGCCATCTGAAATAGCAGATGCGCGGTGCCTCCCACTTAAGAGCAAGCAGAAGACCCGCTTTGGTTTACACCGCTTTTCCAGCTCTCCTCTCAGGAGTCCTTCCCAAGCTGTGAAGCCGCCAGCAGGACAGTCACCCAGCGAGTGTGGACCTGCCACCCTCGTGCCAAAACCTCCTGCCAAAGACACTCTCTTCATTCGTAGCTCATAAGACCAGAAAAGACGGCCATCCCCCAGCGGAGCTGAGGCTACGGGGCTTCTCTGGATGAATCTGAACTAGGGCAGATTTTTGAGAAAAAAGTCCCATTTTGATGAACACTTCTAGCGCTGAGCAGTCAACCCCAGCACGGCACCCCACGCCTGTTCCAGCGCTCACTTGTCCCTGCTGTCAAAAATACCCCAAACCCTAAAAATTAGGGGCAAATTTGTCTAATTTCAGCCCTCAGCTACTGGCTCTTGTAACACACTTGTCAGACCAATGTCCAACTTTTCGAATTTCTGCTTCTGTATCATGATTAGGATATTTTAATCTTCTGGTAAACTGAAATGCATATTTTCTGAGCCATCAAATTTGCTGTGTTACAATGATCTTTCCTTTTAATTTCTGTCTTAGTATCATGTAGGATTCTAAGCTCCATTATTTTGATATATATTTTTTAATTTTTGCACACTGGTTTAAGTCTGACCCACTGTACAAGCTGCTGTTTAACATCTGTAGAAAGAAAAGCATTTTATCAACATATGATACGAATTCTTCCATCTGGCTTTCCCCTGAAGACAAAGCAGAAATATTTCTGAACACCTCTGCCTCCTCTGTTACTGACAGGGCTGTAATTTCCATTTTAGACTTACTGCTTTGGAAAGAAACCCCCCCACCAAGTTTCTAACTCAAAGGCCATTTTGCTTCCGTATCAAGCCCTTTTCATGCCTGGTTTCCAATCTGTATTCAATTCTTCCTTGCCCTATTTCCCTTCTCTCCCTGCCTTCTTCGCTTAACTGCTGCCCTCTGCTCCTCTTATCTTTGTCGGTGAGGCGTTCAGAGAACTCCACACAGCACCAGTTGCATTTATGTCACCGGAAAGCAATTATTAAGCCATATTTCAGTCTGCCTTAAGTGAATCAGAAAAATAATCACATCAAACATGAAAAAAAAGCCGAGCCGACACCTCAGACTATCAAATGCAATCCACGTGTGTTTTTCTGATATGTCTTAATTACGTGTTATTATTCCAGGATTGCATAAGGGTATAATTTCTTCTGAAGATGTTCACCATTTATTTTCTACAGCAGCTAAAATCCAAAACACACTACAATTTCAGACTGAAAGCATGATGCTGAGTTACAGTATTATAAAACCAACTTTTGGATAGCCCGTTCAGCAGCCCCAGTGGGAAAATATGGAATGCTGGAAAAGGATTACAGTGGTTTTCACATTTACAAAGAGTTACACTGCTGGTCACAAGAGAGGTCTCACATTACTGAAAGAACACATATTTTCTGGAAAATAGAAGTCTCTCAAAAAGAAAAAAAAAAAAGAAAGGAAAAAGCATCAGACATTTGAACAGCTGGAAGCATTTTTAGAAACTACCAAAGAAAGAGAAAAAAAAAAAATTAAAATAATATTTCCCTTTCTGTAGTAAGCATCGTAGTGGTGATATAATACGTTCCCAAGGGGCTTAATCACGTCTACTGTTCAATCCTCAAAGGTTATTTCATTAAACAAAAATTAGTGGAGTCAACGGAGTTTCTTCACAAAAAAACCTGAAGCTGTCGTTCTGAGTTACATTTATTTTTCTACCAGCTCCCACCTTTGTCAAAAGTCCCAAGAGCTATGAATCTGTGACAATACGCTACAGTCCACTGTGCTCTGGCAAAAGACAAGATTTTCTTCCTTTGTCTATATCTGGTTTCAGTATTAGAGAGATGTTGTTCGATGCCACTCTGATAAAAACTTGGAAAGACTGTTGTTTACAGAAGGATGAAATGAGCCAGTGAATTAAGGAAGTAATAGCAGCGTAAAACAGTGTGGTTACTACAAATATTTTGATAAATTAAATTTTGATGAACCAACATCACTTGAATTTCTTTCAAATTAAAATCTAGGGGAAATATCTTAATTTTAAATATTCTGCTTATTCCGCCAATTGTGATGCTGTATTTTCTTTACCGTAGTGCTCCCAGGGCCGTGTCAGCATTAGGACTTCCTCTTGCTGAGTTCTTTTTTGTCACAGTAACTCTTTCAACATGTGCCAACTCCAGATGGACATTACTGGTAGTTTGCTTCAGTACAAAAAACAGGCAACAAACACCACGAGGCTCCCTTAGCAACACCCTTCATTTCCCTTTAAAACGTACTTTCATTAAATACTCTATAAGGGGTTGTTAAATTTACATTCATGAGCTACGGTATTATTGAGAACTTCCCATCTTCACAATGTATTTTTACTCACACCTGAATTTACATTTGTTTCATTTTTTAGCCGTGTTTTTTTTTTAAAATTACTTTACTTACAGCAAAATACCTACTTGGTTTGTTAAGCGAAACCGTTCATTCTTTCCTTGTAGGGACCAACTGCAGACACAGAATGTAGCGATTCCGCCGTACAACACAGAAGCCTTGCTGTGGTCCACCTCTGAATATATGCCTGCTAGTGTTTAATCAAAAACATCTCATATCTAAACATTTCTAAACCCAGTTCTATCCATACAAGACAAATTCCCACCGTCCAAAAACAAAGTGAAAAAATAAGGGAAAATATCAAACAATACCTGGTATCACAAATTCTGCTAAAAACCAGGGGTCAATCATCCAATCAGCTCTCACTTTTATTTATCCATTCCTATACATCCACTTATTCGGGTTGAGCTTTTTTATCTTTATTCTTCATGTGTTTCACTCCCAGCTATTTGCTCTCGCACTTCAGACTTGGTTCTCTTCCTCTCTTGCTTCACTTGCATTCCCACTTCCTGCTCACTGCATTCCCACTGAACAGGACACTTAGGATACCTTTTGCAACAATCCTAAGAGGACCTCTAAAAGACAAGGCTGTTTCTAGAGAAAAATTCTTTTTTCTATTTTTTTTTTTAAATAGGCATTCAAATACCATTTCTGAATTTATTTCAAGAGAAAAACAAAACCCCACTGATAAGATTTCCTTTGTTCATCACCCACTATATAATGTGCAACCTTAAGCTGCTCCAGCCTATCCTGGGAAAACATTTCTTTTGAATGATTTTGTGGCCCCTAAAACCTGCCCTCCTATTCTTTAAACAGTTCCCCAACACTCAACCACTCATCATTAAAAGGAAACTCCATGTGAACAAACACACAGGGACCAGACTCAGGCTGTGCCTACGCAGCAACGTCGTCAACATATTTCAATAGCAATTGTTCTCTGCAATGGAATCATCAAAATGCCTGTAAACCCATAGTGACCGAAACACAGAATCACAGAATGGTTTGGGTTGGAAGGGACCTTAAAGATCATCGAGTTCCAAACCCCATGCCATGGGCAGGGACACCTCCCACTAGACCAGGTTGCTCAAAGCCCAGTCCAACCTAGTCTTGAACACTTCCAGAGATGAGGCATCCACAACTTCTCTGGGCAACCTGTTCCAGTGTCTCACCACCCTCACACAGTAAAGAATTTCTTCCTAATATCCAATCTAAACCTCCCCTCTTTCAGTTTAAAACCATTACCCCTCATCCTATCGCTACACTCCTTGATACAGAGTCCCTTCCCATCTCTCCTGTAGGCCCCCTTCAGGTACTAGAAGGCTGCAATAAGGTCTCGCTGGAGCCTTCTCTTCTCCAGGCTGAACAGCCCCAACTCTCTCAGCCTGTCTTCATAGGAGAGGTGCTCCAGCCCTCCAATCATCTTCGTGGCCCTCCGCTGTTGGAACAGGTCCATGTCCTTCTTATGTTGGGGGCCCCAGAGCTGAACACAGTACTTTAGGTGGGGGTCTCATGAGAGCAGAGGGGCAGAATCACCTCCTCTTGACCTGCTGGCCACGCTTCTTTTGATGCAGCCCAGGATGCAGTTGGCCTTCTGGGCTGCAAGCGTGCATTGTCAGGTCATGTTGAGCTTCTCATCCACCAGTACCCCTAAGTCCTTCTCCTCAGGGCTGCTCTCCAGCAATTCTCTGCCCAGTCTGCATTTGTGCTTGAGATTGCCCTACCCATGTGCAGGATGGGTGCACTTGGCCTGCTTGAACTTCACGAAGTTCACACAGGCCCACCTCTCGAACCTGTCCAGGTCCCTCTGGTTGGCATCCCTTCCCATACAGCTTGGTGTCATTGGCAAACTTGTTGAGGGTGCACACAGTCTCACTGCCCATGTTGAAGACAAAGACATTAAACAGTGCTGGTCCCAGTACTGATCCCTGAGGAACACCACTCGTTACTGGTCTCCACTTGGACATCAAGCAACAAGCCCTTGATATCCCTGGCCAGATTTAATTAGATCAGGGCTTTAGCTTTCCTAACCTGATCCCTGGCTCCCTGGACAATGTCTCTGTATTCCTCTCAGGCTATTTGTCCTTCCACACTTTGTAGGCTTTTTTTTTGTGTTTGAGTTTGTCCAAGACCTTCTCATTCATCCATACAGGCCTCCTCGCATTTTTGCATGACTTTCTTTTTGTCGCTCCTGAGCTTGGAGGAGGTGATCCTTGAATATTAACCAGCTTTCTTGGGCCTCTCTCACTCCAGTGCTTTATCCAATTGAACTCTACCAAGCAGATTCCTGAATTGGCCAAAGTCTGCTCTCCTGAAGTCCAGGTTAGTGAGCTTGCTCTGTGCCCTAAGGATCTTGAACTCCTTAGGGAAGGAAGTTATCATCGACTCATTCCAGGAACATCTTGGATTGCTTATGCCCTGCTGTGCTGTCCCTCCAACAGATACCGGGGTGGTTGAAATACCCCATGTGGACCAGGGCTTGTGAATGTGAGGCTGCTCCTATCTGTCTATAGAGGTCCCAATCTGCTCAGCCTTCCTGGTCAGGTGGCCTATAGCAGACCCCCCACTATAATGTCACCTGTCCCTGCCCTCCCTTTAAACTGACCCATAAGCTCTCAGTTGGCTCCTTATCCATCCCCAGGTGAAGCTTCATGAGCTCCAGCTGGTCATTGACATAGACGGGTACACCTCCTCCTCATCTCCCTTGCCTGTCCTTCCAAAAGAGCCTGTATCCTTCCATTCCAACATCCAGTCACAGGAGCCATCCCACCACGTCTCTGTGATGCCAACAAGCTCATAGCCCTGCAGGTGTGAGCACGTCTCTAACTCCAGGTGCTCTCCTGCTGACCTGTGATCTTCCTCCAGACTCTGGGCATCTACTGCTGGCACTGGTATCAAACTGGCAGGAGTGGGATGGATTGCGGTTCCCCTCCCCCAGCAACTTGAGTTTAAAGCCCTCTTCATGGATAGACGTCATCCAGTAAAGCCCTTCAAGAAACATGGGTAAAACTAAACCACCACTACTCAATAAAACAAATACACACAGATAACAGATAAAAGGACAAAAGGACCCAGTTAATGGGAGAATACTCCTATGAAAACAACTGCTGAACCCTGAACACTGAAGCTCAGTGGAAGATCTGCAAAAGATAAACCTAGGAACTAAAATTGTAACTCTGTTGGATATTAAAAAAACCTACTAACTCAATAGCAAGAACAGTTTTATGGCACCTTGTAAATTCCATTCCTGCTCCCAACCATTTTATGCACCTGATACAATGAACAGTCCATCTTTTGTATTTAGGTTTAAAGTTTGCTATTCTGTTCCAAATCTGAAGAAGACCTGCTCAATGGCTTCGTATAACAAAAGACACCACTTTTACTTACAACACGGCCACATGTATACCCACTGGATCATTGCAGCTACAAAAGCATGGCTACCTTCCATGTTATCCTCCTCAAGGAAACATTTATGGGGTACCTTTTTCACTCTTTTGTCTTTTTTTTTTGTGTTGCAATATATCTCTTTCCTCCACGCCCTGACATTTTCCATCACATAGCTGTATGACCATAGTTTTTCTTCTCTCATCTTTTTGTTCCCTATGTCAAATACAGTTCCTAGTTTTCTGCTTCAACTTTCTGTCCAATTTCCCCTCTGTTACAAAGCCAGATCGTTTTTCCCCAGTGTAGAACTCATGCAAGGAATAACGTTAAACAAGTTTAAAGAATATCCACGAGCATGTGAGAAAGACCCATGCAAACAGTTCTGGGTCATGACACCTGACAGGTATGTCCTAATACTGAATCCAACGTGTGTACCAAAAGACCATTCATACCATTCCACTCACGCTGAAGATGAGTTCAGTTCCCTTTAATCAGCTCCTCCAACAAGACCAAAATTTTTAACAGTACATGCTGGAGGACTTGTTCTCTCAAATTCCATGCTTAAGCTCCTGTGTAACGAAAAGCCATCATCTTCATAAATGAAAACAGGTGATCCAATGAAATTCTTTATTACTGTTCCACCAACATGAATATTCAAACTTTTACAAGGGTTCACAAAACTAGTCACAACAGTATTTTATCCACAATTATGAAGATGTATGCAATCTTCCATAAAAGAATTCTGTTCTGTTGAACATTTTTATGAGTCCATGATAAATGTTTCAAAGTCTTGGTCTAAGTCTGAAACAAGGGCATCCACAAAATCTTCAACTGAAGGCGATTTCTGAAGCATACCTACAAAACCAAGACAACAGATTCTTAGCAAGAATACTATGACCCTGAAAGCTTTGTCGAAAGTAATGCTTATCACTAACTAACTTTTAATGTCACACCAGAAACGGCTATCATGTGTCTTTGTCTAGAAATAAATGGAATTACAGTGTATAGGGATTATTTAATTTTTTCAAGCTACCTGTTACACATTATCACAGAACTGACAGGTTTCAAAACTGTTAACTGACTTTCATCATTACAATCTTGCTTGAAGGGAATTAAATCCATTTTAAAGCAATGTAACCATAGACTCAGTAATTTCCAAATGACTGGAATAAATCAGTGATTGAGGGGGTATCTAAATCCTTATCTGCTGAGTCTCAGGTCTGACAGAGCCAGAAAAAACAACATATTTTCTCAAAGTGTTACACACCTTAAAAAGCATTTAATTTAGTATTTAACGTACAAATACCTCTGAAATTTTTCACAAGGCATGAACCATACCCAAACAAAATCATTTTCAGTGCACTGAGTTTTACAGTACCAGGACTTATCTTTTATTAAAAAATTTAACTAGTGCATCTGTTAGCTGCAGCATATGGCTACAGAGTAACAGACAGGGAAATTAGCAAAATGAAGAATCATGCTCAAGTACTATGTCAGGTAATTCTATAAACAGAGCAGCTAAAAATCTCACACTTTCCTCCCCAGATTCCCTGGTTTTTAGAAAGCATGAAAATATATCCTGTAAATTATTTTCAGATGTTTCTTTGTACTTAACATTACATTAACGTTGGTCTTTTCACTGTTATTAACATTTTCAAGATTATACATGGAAATTTACAGCATTACTTGTACCAGAAAAAAAAACAGTACAGCTGCCAAATCATGTAAAATTTCATCTTTGTACTTCTTTGAAGTGATCTGTTCTTTCTGACAACTGCCAATGTAAATATAACCTTGTTCTACCCTTTCTGATCGACGTACCTACTGAACATAATTTTATATTCTTTCACATCCTCAACAATATTTGCTTTCAGTGGAAATTATAATTGCATGCTGCTAAAAGACCGGAATCTTTTACTATAACACAATGATTCAAAACCCACCAGGAAACAGACCAGCTCGAGGTAATTTTGTGCGAGCAACCAAAAAGAATTTTCTCTCTAAAACCTCACAGAACCCCATTTCAATCCGATTTAAACACACGTTGCAACTGTCAACACAAACTGCCATGACCCAGTAGATTAATAGTGTGCGCTAAAAGGAAAACAAATCTCATACTATATATAGGTTGACTGAAATACTGTTAAATGAAGTTTGCATCAAGCTATTTTCAAAATGAAAGAGAACAGAATTAGTATTTCCAAATACTTGGTAAACTTGTCATCTACTCTAATGTTAGTATAATTACTGTGGAATTACTTCTAGTTCATAATGAAAAATGGCTTGCTATATGCTGGGCTGAGAAACAGATGTGACCAGATACCAGCTACTAATCTAACCTCCCTGGAGAGCTAGGGCCTCTTGCAGACTCCCTCTCTCGGGTTCCTGAGTGGCCTGGCTGGAGGACATGTGTGTTTGTTCCCTAAAAACCTTGGAAAAATTCCAGTTTAAACTCATATTATTTTCCTGGAGTTTTGTCAGAAGTGGAGAGAATGCCTTAGGAAGGTGACACGGATGGCAGCCCACTGGAACATGCACTGTCACGCACGACTACTGGAGCTTCATCTTAAACTCAGTGGGAGCGGTCCAATCCCAACAGTGCAATTCACTCTGCCTTTTTTTGGCCTCATTTTTCCTCAGACATTTACATCTGAACTGAGTTTACTTCTGGAGACTGAACAGTAGGAGGACCTTCATAGGTGCCACTCATCTGACCTTTTTCAGAGGTCTACTTCATGATGAGCTGAGCTGTGCTTATGAAGAATCTACTTTTCCCTGTATCCCAGAAAGGAAATCTGGATGACTGGCTCATAATCTTAAAAAAAAAAAACAAACCTTAAATTGCTGAAATTACTCATTCCTTCCAATTTTTAAGATGTAGCCCTATAAAAGAACCAATATTCTATAGCCAATATGCCCTTTTCTATCAGGTATCAGTATGAAGGGATGACTGTAATGCTACAGACAGTATATAAAGAAGGCCGTAATAGACATAACCACCACTCCCCAAGCCGCAAAATAAAAAAAAAAAAAAAACCTTCTAATACTAACTTTATAAAAAACAGCCAGCCTGGATGATGTTTAGCCAATTCTTTTGACACATTAAAATTTATTCTGCTCTGGACAATTCTTAAAACTATGATTGTCAATACGTTGCAAAAGAAGAAAAGCTAACAGTGTAATGATTAGGTGGAAGACAAAAGACTGATGCTGGGATTATCTTCAAGTACATTTGATTTCCCTCTTAAATAAAAATTGTAGATCATAACAAAAACATTCCAGCCCTGGATATTACAAAATGAATAAAAGAAACATAATTAACTACAGTACACTTGGATGTACGTAGTGCAGCTGAATACAGTCTTACCAAATCTCACTCAAAACTTGCTACAAATTGCGTTCCTTTAGACTCCACACGGTTTGTTTTAAATATGCAGAATTCAAAATCATTCTGGCAATAGCGATGTCAAATGACCTCCCACCCAGTACTTCCAACTTTTTGATAATACAAACAGATTTCAGGTTCCTTGCATTAGTGGTCTGCTGCATTGCCAGTTTCCCATCACTGACGTCAAAAGCAGACACTAGCAGAATTTGCTTATGTAAGGGAAGGATGAAGAGTAACTGAGGTCATCACCGAAGAACTCCTACTGCAGTAAAATGATCATGCCCTTATGAAATAAATAACTACAGATTTAAGAGTAGACAACTCCAAAAGAAACAGACACTGATGGCATTTCCATGTTTTAACCTCTTACTCTACACAGATTTGTTAAGAATGGTCATGTCTCCCTTTAAACTCCATTAAAATATATCAAAGCGAGATCAGCTTTGATATATTGTAAGTACTCAGCACTTCAGTCTAAATGATTTAGTAAGATGTCCACAAGGTCTGATGGTTGCAGTTTTACAATCTAGGAGTGTATTTTATACGTTCAGCCCAACTCCTGTTTCAGCTCAGTCTCTCCCAAGCCTAAGGCAACTGCACAGCTTATCTTCTCTGCTTTGAAGTTTTCTTTCGCATTACAGCACTGTGGTTAACCACACCCTTTGGAGAGATGGCTAGCTATAACCTACAATCACTGAAAATTGGGAGAAGAATAAAGCCTGTGGCAAAATTTGGCCTCTGCCCCTTTGGAACACTAATTATTTTGGGTCCGTGTAGTTTGAGTTAATATATGTTGCCACTCACATCACCTTTTAGGATTTATGCATATTTCTTATACTTTCAAAGAGACATACAATCACTCTCTGAAGATTTTTACAGCCTCTTGCACTCAAACAAATGCATGTTTATTTCCAGATTCAGCTGGTTTGATTACCACGTAGGCACATGGCTAAGCACGTCTGTCTGCAATATAACAGCATTAACAAATCACATGTATTCTGCACGAGGACTTCTTCGGAGACCCAAAAGGCAACGTGACTGCATCAAATCTGCAAGAGAAGCACACTCCAGGATACGTTCCAATGCTCTCAGTTCCCAGATCATCCATCCCAGTACTTTTCACACTGCAATTCACTTTCTGCCTGTGCACCTGGGTTGGTTTTTTTTTCCAGCCAGGGAGTGCCAAGGGAGAGAGAGCGGGATGGTGCACACCTGTATCTTGTTCAGACCTGCAACCAGCACACAACTGGACCTGGAAGGGACACCTGGGTAACATATCTTTAAAGGAATTTGGAATCCCTAATGCCATGTAGTCCTGGGAAGGAGAGGGTCTGCAACAGCCATGTGGCCAACCCAAAATGACAGAGGAATCAAGTTCTTCTCAAACTGTATTTCCTCTATAAGGAAAAAAAAAAGGCAAGCCTCTTGGACAAAGCATTGTTCACTCATTTTTTAATTGCTCCTGCTATCCACATTTGTGACTTTCTGTATTTTGTAATTATCAAAGGGGTAAGATAAAAGGGGTCACTTAAGAAAATGTTAAAAAAGGCTTCATAAAGCCTTTGTGTTGTTTGTTTTTTGTTTTTGTTTTTTTTTAGCGGAAAAAAAAAGCCAAGAGAATCAAATCCAAACAACAAAAAAAAGTATACTGTGTTTTCTAATTAAAGACTAGTCCAAACAGGAATCTTGTCAGTAACTCCACTGGATGGCAGGTTAGATCCTTTATCTTCCCTAATCAGTACATCTATGGAATCACATGGGAGAAAGATGAAAAGCGAGGGTCATATCCAAACACAAACGAAAGACAATAGACAGCTTCGGAGAAGAAAATCATAACAAAGAAACTGTATAAATGAAATGTGCTTGTGAAGTTATCTGTTATCAGGCAGTCAATGCATATGCCGAACTTCAAAATGAGATACGGAAGCACTTCAAGGGTGAGGCTATATACATGCATCCAAAAATCAGAATTGTACAAGCCCATTTCCTTATATAAAAAAAAAAAATGCCTGAAATAACAGCCTATGGAACTTAAGGTTTTTGAAATAAGGCACTAGTGAGGACAGAATCTGGACTGTTTCCCTGAAGAAGAGTAAAATCAATGAGCTTTTAAGTTTGGTGGAATCTGTCTTTAATCAGGAATCTGGTCATCTGCTAAGGGAGCACAGTTTTGCAACTGATGAGAACTAACAAAAGATAGAAATGAAGTACTCTGGAACATCTGTAATGAAAAGGAGAAAATGCAGCAAAAGGAATGAGAGGCTGATTGAACCTAAGCAAATTAAAGAACAAGTAAGTGTTCTTACTTTTCTCCTTAAGTTCTCAATTTTTGCAATAAATAGAGAGCAATTAAGTATAAACATACAATAAGCTTTTCCATCATGTATGTTCTACGTTTTAACCTCAAATAATCCCAAACAAGCAATCAAATTATTAACTTGTCAAAAGATCCGAGTCACCTTAATTTCATTTTTCAGGCAGTCATTCAAGCATGCTTGTTTAAGTTTTGCGCTGTCTACAAACGAACATCACAATACACACAGACAAGCTGCTGGGGAATTCTGGTTTGTTTTTATGATCTTGAATATCTTTTAAAATTCAGAGTGTAACAGTGAAATTCAGAATTCAAAAGTGGCCAGGAGAAGCAAGGAAGATGTAATCTTGATGGAAGGGGATCAGATGAAAGAATACTTAACAAACTGGACATACATAAGCTCACAGGCCCCACCCATGAGTGCTGAGGGAGCTTGCAGATGGCGGTAACCTTTGATCAGTCATGGCGACTGGGAGAAGTGCTAAAAGAATGGAGAAAAGCAAATGTCACTCCTACCTTCAAGAAGGGCAAAAAGGAGAACCCAGGGAACTATAGGCTGGCCAGTTTCACCTCAGTCCCTAGGAAGGTGGTGGAGCAGCTAATCCTGTAAACCATTTCCAGGCTCATGAGTAACAAAAAAATCATCAGGAATAGTCACCATGGATTCACCAAGGGCAAGTCATGCTTAACCGCCTTGATAACCTTACATGATAAAACAAGTGGCCTGGCAGATGAGGGGAGAGTCGAGTACATTTTCTACCTGGACTTCAGCAACGTTTTTACACTGTCTCCCATAAGATCCTCACAGAGAAGCTGTCAGTGTAGAGGCTGGATGAGCAGACAGGGAGGTGGACTGAAACCTGGCTGAATGGCCAGGCCTGGAGGGAGGTGATCAGTGCCACAAAGTCTAGTTGGAGACCAGTAACTAGCAGTGTACCCCAGGGGTCAATACTGATTCTGGTCCTGTTTAACATCTTCATTAATGACCTGGATGACGGGGCAGAGTTCAACAAAGGTAAGTGCAAACTCCTGCACCTGTGGAGGAACAAACCCAGGCACCAACATATGTTGAGGGCTACCCAGCAAGAAAGCTGCTTTGTAGAAAAGGACCTGGGGGTCCTCGTGGACACCAAGTTGAACATAACCCAGAAGTGTGTCTTGACACTAAGAAGGCAAATGGCATCCTGGGCTGCAGTAGGCAAAGTATTGCCAGCAGGACAAGGGAGGTGATCCTTCCCCTCTACTTGGCACTGGTGAGGCCACACCTCGAGTGCTGTGTCCAGTGCTGGGCTCCTCAGTACAAGAGAGACATGGACATACTGGAGAGAATCCAACAAGGGCCATGAAGATGATGAAGGGACTGGAGCATCTCTTCTATCAGGAAGGGCTGAGAAAGCTGGGACTGTTCAGCCTAGAGAAGAGAAGGCTCAGGGGGATCTTACTAATGAGCATAAATACCTGGAAGAAGGGTGCAAAGAGGACAGAGCCAGGCTCTTGTTAGTGGTGCCCAGTGACAGGAGGCAATGAGCACAAACTGAAAGACAGGAGGTTCCCTCTGAACATCAAGAAACACTTTTTCCCTGTGAGGATGACCAAGTATGGGCACAGGTTGCCCATAGAGGCTACAGTATCTCCATTCTTGGAGGTATTCAAAAGCCGGCTAGACATGGTCCTGGACAACTAGCTCTAGGTGGCCCTGCTTCAGCAGGGGGTTTGGACTAGATGACCTCCAGAGGCCCATTCCAACCTCAGCTATTCTAAAATTCTTTAATTCTGTGAAAATATCTTAAAAACCTCTGTCATTTTTTGTAAATCATAGTCTGTGCTCTTACCACCAGTATCACTCATGCTAATCCTGACACAGAGGAGTTACTGTTATCTGGTTCTCCTAACACACCAGCAGGTGCACTACAGTTACCGACTGTACATAGTGATACACAGTTCTCTTTAGTGGTTTATGGATTTACTGATTTGAAGAAAAAGATTAAAAATCAAACTGTGTATCTTTTACACATAGATTTTTTGGTCACTTCATAAAAGATCCCATTATTCTACTACCAACGTCAAGTTCACTGCCATGCAGTACATACAGCTATTACTAAAACATAGCTAGCTTACTCTCTTCTTCAAACCCCAGGCTGCACAGCTATCATTTACCATTGGTAACTCATTGACAACTCACCAATGAACTATCTGCACTAAATGAATTAGCATGAGGACTATAAGCGTGAGGACTATGAATATTGAAATGCCTAAACCATCTAATTACTGCATTACAAGAGTTAAATTTTTTTGAGTGCTTTCACTGTACCTTGCCAGATTTTGGATTTCCTTTAAACTTAAAATAAACTTGGAATTTCCTGGACTATGATGTCATTTTTTCAGATTAATTTCAGTAACAAGTTTTATCCAAAATAACTGATGCATACTCTCAACCCCGAACTGATTGTACCCTGTTCCACTGTTCTCTCGCATGCAAGAAGGAAAGCCCATTGTACTTCCACAGATTTTATATAAGTCCATCCACATGTGAATTTTGCAAACTTCATTCAAATAATATTTGATTCAAGGGAGCACACTGCCAGCAACTTCAACATAGCCTCTAGGACATTCCAGAAACATTCTCTGCTCAGTAGAATTAAAAATATATCCCAAAAATACATCCCAAATGATAAGAGTAACTGCTGTTTAAAAACATTCTTTCTTTCTCTAGCAGGAGAAGAGAAGGCTGAGGGGAGACCTTATTAATGCTTGTAAGTATCTAAAGGGTGGGTTGAAGGAGGAGGGAGCCAGACTCTTCTCAGTGGTTCCCAGTGACAGGACAAGGGGCAAC
>KZ506070.1:17009-59621 GCA_002844005.1 Limosa lapponica baueri | reverse complement strand
CCTTTTGGAAAGGGTAAAGGCTAGACATGTAGAACCAGGGCACTGTCCTTATTCAATGTTATATTTTTGGTAAGCAGCTAGAAAGTTAATGAAGACTCTGAGTAATCTCCTACTTCAAAAAGTTCCATGAACCCATTCCAGGAGTTTATAAAACAGTGCATTTTACAGCATAGCCCATGGGTTATGATAATATACCATCCACAGGTCATGTTCATGCCTGCTTTTTATCCAACACAACAGACTGAAATAAAGGTGTACGGCTGATCCACTGCAGCTATTAAGGGGCCCTTTTTTTCCACCAACATTATCCATCTTCTCTCATAACCATGTCTGAAATATTTCCAAAATTCCATGTGCAATGCCTTTTCATCCCATCTTGTAAAAAACAAAAAAACCTCACTGAAACTTTTGCATTCTTCCACCTTATCAGGAATTTTTTTAAAAGTCCTTGCAAGATACATTCTTAGGGTTAGATTCAGTTCATTTTACTTTAACTACCTTAATCTAGGCATCTTGCCCAAACTAGTCACACGGGCTTCCTTTGTAGTCAGAGGACAGAAGTATTTATCCTGTTATCTTTGGAGAGGATAGGACTACTCTGCTCTAGGAGAAATTGGAATAATTTACTACAACTTCTATCTTCTATTTAAAAGTTAAGCCACTTCATTCACTTCAACAATATGGTAGGATCAGTTAAACTAAACTGTTTTGAAGACTACATAAACTAATTTAAGATTCAACCATTTGAATTCTAAATTTAGAACTGATAAAATTATCACAAAAATAATCTGCTATAAAAATTTAGATGTGATTCTAAAAAGACAAAGCTGAAAAAAACCCTACACATAGCTTTTGTTTGAGTGTGGGTAATCACTGTTTCATGGAGCTCCACTAATTACATGGAATCAGTGCCACAAAATCCTAGTACATCTTCTTGAAAGAAAAAAAAAACCTACAGAAATTCTTGACCAACGCTTGGACTTTTCAAAATGCTCTTCCAACAGTTTCTCCTGTGACTCTAGTTACTTCAAAGTATATTTAAGTCCATTTTGCTTTGAATCTTAAGACAAAAAACACAAGTGAGAACCTGAAAAGACCCAACACTAAATTAATAAAAGTATTTTCATCATTTAAGCCTTCTAATTACAAAAAGTGCGCTACAGTAATTACACCAATGAGCAAGTTGTTGAATAGTTTCCACGAGGAACAATATTTGATGGAGGTGATATTTGGTGCCCTCCCCCTTCTTAATTAAATTCTTATTCTGGCAGGAAACCCAACAGAGGAGCAGCCAACTTATCTCCTTCAAGGGCTACTGGGTGGAGAACCCCTGGGTCTGGCACTAGTATGGTATTATTGCTCCTAATGCCCTTGAATTTAGCTGTCAGCACGGCTGGAAAACTCCTGAGAGTCATCAAGAAGCTCCAGGCTCTGATAACTCGGGAGCCAGAAGAGAACAGCAACTAGCATGCTGAGACCAAGGTTTATCAGGGCCAGTGGAACTCCAGGACAACACCGCTCTGGCAAGCAAATGAGCATACTGTAAGTTAGCACAGGTGAGGTTTTCTTGGCACTGTGTCAGCCGCTCGTACAGCAGGAGCTGGAGATGGAATGTAAAGAGCTGCAGGTTACAGGTCAAGAACTATGAGACCACTTTTCAGCACAGAAAAACAGTAAATTTACTGAGGGGTGCAGACCGGAGGGATGCTCCACATTTAGCTTAGCAAGTTTCCTGTTCTAATGTACTAGCTGCACTGGCATCATTTTAAAATACCACAGGGGAAAAGTGCTTTTAACAAAAGAAAAAACTATTATCTGACAACTAGGAGATCTGGTCTCACTTTTTTCCTTTGATTCCACTTTGCATTTTCATGCTCTTCACACCAATATTCTGTCCCAGATGAACGTTCAAGATCACTTTTCTCAAAATTCAAGGAAGAGATTCCACAGCACAGAACTGCAACAACATCCAGTCATCACGGACAGAAAATTTCAGTCTCATTCATTCATTACAGTGACTCCCAGAATTAGTGTGCTCATCAACTTGAGTCAGATGCCCTTCTCTTCTATGCTCCCTTTCCCAAAAGAACTGAGCCTGCACTTAGGCAAGCTGAGAAACTCCCTGGTAAGGCTCCTCAATTTCCTGCCCCTGCACAGTAATGGGAGTGGGCAGCCCAGCACTGCTGGCAGAAGCCCGGGCTCTGGCTGCCAGGCTCCGAAGCTCAAGCTCTGCCGCTGGCTCTACCACTTATTCTGGGGAGACCAAACTGTCACATAACAGAATTTATTCTCCCACTTTTCTGTTTAAACTGCTCATTTATTTTACGAAACAAGAAGAGGATTTTCACACACACTTTGCAGCTTGAAGAATTCACTCTTGTTCTGAAACAAATCACAGAATTTCTTTTCCTTATTGTATTAGTTTCTTGCATAAGTTTACAGCGTGCTTTGAAGATGTCCTCAATTCATTCTCACTTGAAGAAACAGTTTAATGAGTTTTGGAGTGCAGAGTTTGCAAACTGTGCCAGTAGCTACCTCTGGGGAAAAGCCAGAGCACTCACTGACTGGCAGAAACAACTCTCTCCATAGGTATGCACTGGTTTGCTCGGTCAATTTACTTTCTGTATTTTTGGCCTGAGCCCCTCTAAGTTTTATAGAATTACATCATCATCATTCTGGAGTTTCACAATAATTTAAAAAAATCCAATAAAGAGCTTTAAAACCACTTCCTTTGCTGCAGTTTCTGATCTTGTTTAGAATGGCAGAAAGCTAATTTCAAGATACCACATCTTATGCTGTACCCCTAACTTGCTTAACATCAATACTCTTCAGTTTCTCAGTGTCATGCATTTCTGTGTTGGGAGTGGGAGAGTGCACAAAGTAAACCAACTCAGAGACATCAGTGACATTTTAGAAAGCGAGTCAAGCAAGAGATTACAATTTCAATTTATAACACTTCTGTGTTTTTATTATAAAATGATAAATAAATCTAGCAAGGCAGGGAATGTAAATATTTTTGCAGTTGTTTACAGTAGGGAAGAGGAAAGGAATTTAACATGCAATTAACCACTTAGGTGATTCTAGATATGTACCATATGGTCTTTGAATTACTTAGATTAAAGAAAAATATTTCATTTTTATTTATAAACTATTAATGCATTTGAGCTGCTTATAGCAAAATCATTTAAAACTATTTACTCTTCACTTTCTCTCCTCCCCACAAAGGGCCTGGAGGAAGGGGGCCATGGGATAACAAAAAGCTGTATGTATGATCTGCAATCTGCATTGTTCCACAATCCTTAAAACTTGCATTAAAAGACAAAGAGATATGAAAATTGATTTTACATTCTGTCCTTTGACTGACTTTATTTAGACAAATTGAGAGACGTTACTTGTAAACATTATAACTAGTCTTAAAAGTAAAATATAAAAAAACATGCAGTCAGACAATTTCCGAACGAGTCCTTCATGTTGCAACACATAACTCTACACACATACAAATGCAACACACACACATCCCCCATTCTATTACCAATTAATAATTTATTACTGCCTAAGTTTTAAAGATCTATAAGCCCAAGATAACTAGAATCAGATCATCACAGTTTCATTTGGGTACAGACTCACATTGAAGCCCAAGGGTTTTATTCTACTTTATCAATTAAACCAAAGTATTGGCCTATTATTTTAAAACAAATATCATGAATGCTTCTTAAGGTAATCTCTTATAAAAAACAAGAAATATTTTAAGCAATTTAACTGCAAAATATATTTGCCAGTACATCTTAATCATATAACTTATCTGTGTCTATACTGGAAGATGAAATAGATACTATTTCACAGTAATGCTCATTTACTATCTTTTGCCAGAGCCACTGCAGACAGAGATTTAGGGGATCGTGATTCTAATCCTCAATCTGCCACAACTGCAATATGAACTTGAAGAAAATACTTCCGCCCCCTCCAAGTCTAAATGCCACCTCCTGTTAAGCGAGGGTGATGATAGTTCCCCTCTCTCATTCTTTTCTGTTTTGACTGCAAACTTTTCAAAGAAAAAGTCTCCCACTACCTTTGAAAAGCATTTCATTTCAGGCCCTCTAGCCTGTATTTATGGCAATGATACATTCAGTTATATCTATTACTATCAAATATAGCTCCAGTACTGAAATTCTGGAAAAAAAAAAAAGGAAATGTGAGATGTGAGAACAAAAAAAAGCAGTATGTGTTTATATATATATATATATATGTATATAAGATTAATCTAAAGCACATATGGCTATTTCAAAATGTTACCAAGAGACGTATGCCACTAGTTCCTGCACAGTTCCTTAAAATGCTCTCCTAGATGTAAATACTACCACTAAAGTATGTTTGAGTTTCATGGGGCTAACGCTTGCAAAAAGAATTTCTTTAAAAGTGCTTCATATCTCATGATATCTGTAAACACTCTGCTGCTGTAGATAGTTGCCCGGTGAATAGTGTCATATTACCACCAGAAAACAAATCTTCACAATATTTGCTATCAGCATTTTCTTTATCATAAAGTGAACTCAACCCCAGAAAGACAGAAACCTAAACAAACCTTGAAGGGTGACTTTAAGAGCTTTTGAAAGTCCCAGCGTCTACTTTAATACTGACCTCAGCAGGACACCAATCTTTTTGAAATAGCTTTTAGCTATTAATTATTTATAGAACTATCACTTCCCCAGAGTTCACTGTGCACTCCTTTATTAATCTTTTTCTCAGACCCAGACTCTTCAACTTGATTTTATAGTATACTTTTAAGAAGGCTTATATGAAAACTAATCCAGGGATTTGCACTTTGTGTAAACAACTTTGGTTTCCAACATGGCAAGGTAAAAAATTACTTTGAAGGGGTTACACAAACTTCAAGAGGTTGAGTAATGACATATGACTTCATCTCTCTTCAAAACACTCCAAAAAGTGGAATATGAGCAACATCAGTGCCTCTTGAAGTAACTGAAGAAAGAGAAAAAGTGGAAAAGCAATCTTCTATGAAGGCTCTCTGCTTTTACTGTGAAATTTATGTCTCTGTGATCTACACCAGCAGTTTCTTTAAAAGTCCCTTTAAGGGAGATCCTAGACCTCCTGGGCGTCTGCTTCCCTCTTCAACAAATGAGGGAAAAGATCGACAAGTGTTTCAAAGATTAGGTACCAACCATAATCACATTCACTGTAAATTAAACCACTTTTTCCTTCCTACTATCTGCTCACTCGTAAGAAACAAATGATCACAGTTTCAATTCCAATTGTATATTTTTCATAAAGGTTTTCAATACCAGAACATACATACTCATGTGTACCCATATAATTCTCTTTTTGCTAGCCAAATAAACTCAATTTCCTCAACTCTCCTCAAAGGTCATGTTTTCAAACATATTATCTTTCCAAAATCACTTTTCTGTATTTCTTCCAGTTTTTCTACATCTTTTTAATATACCCACTACAGGACACAACACTACCCACTGCTAATTCCCCAACACCAAATACTAGAATATATTTTAAAAAACAGATACGATTTTCTTTAACAGCATTCCATGAATGCTCTTTTGGCATTTATTGTTCTTTATATACTTATGAATTTAATTGCTTTCCTAACGCAAACTACTTTGGATCCAAATCTGGACCTTTCAAATTCTACTTTTCATGATTTCTGCAAACTTTGGCAACTGAAGGATCGTCCATAAATATTAAACACAAATTCTCATCCAAATCATTAACAAAAACACAGAACCGCAGTCATTCCTGGACAGACCCCTGGTGACATCCTCTTAAAGTGGCCCAGCTTGAAAGTAAGCTTTCAACTGCTCTTTCAGCATGTTTTTCTACATGTTGCCTCAGCCGTAACTCCACAGTTTGCTTGTAGAATTACGAGTTGCAGGTGTCAGAAAGCTTGCTAAGTCTAGAGTTATACTATCTCCACTATACTACCACGTCCTTCTTGTTCCCAAGGTCAATCAATTTCTTAAGAAGAAAAGTGGATTTTTGCCATCTCACATGGTTCTTAATAACACCATGGTTATTTTGCTCACTTGATTGTTCTCAAGGTACTTATGAGATGTTAACAATTGGTTCTACTACTTCTTGAGTGACAAAGTCTGAATGATTAGTCTACAGTTCCCAAGTTCTCCTCCCTTCATAACAGTAGCTAGCATAACAGCACTACCACTTTTTCATGAGTTCGTGAGCGATAATTCCTCCAGGTCAGTGACTGCTTTGACTAACTTAAATATTCTGACAACCTGACTACATCTAATCTAATTATTCTCTAAGTTTTCATTACTTAATCTTAGTTGTGTTTCTATCACTCTCAAAAATGGTATGTAGTACTTACCTAAACAAAATTTACTTATTTTTTTAAAAATAAGGCAGAGACATGGAATATTTCTGCTTTCTGTGACATTTGTTGTTCATCTCCCCTGCACTGAATCCATTTCTTATTTCTTCAGCAGCTATGGAACTTTATTTTCACTACTTGCATTTTGCAACTCAGCGTTTTTAGCCTTCTTTCTTCTGAATTCCTTTAGTATTCTTTTATTAATTATCTCCAGTCATATACTCCAGATCTCTACTTTTTATTAACTTAGTAAAAGTCTTTAAATGGCTTAGTTCCTTATTCCCAAATCTTCTTTGCAATAGGACAGTTTGTGTCTGTGGTTCAGTCTCTTTGATAAATACATAGTGTCTTTTGAATCATCATACTTAGCTGTTCTTTTTTCATTTCCTTTAATCTAGCTTTCAGTTCTGCTTAGGCTCTAAGATTACGTTAGTTTAACTTAAATCTAAGACAAATTGGGAAGATTTTAGATAAAATAAGTATGAAGGGAAATCACAATTTAAAATTCAATAGGCAGCCACTACTTAGTCTTCCTTACCAATAATTTCAAGATTCATGTTCACCACCTGAGTCTCAATTTTCAGAATTCAAAACCACTTTTACTTTCAGAGGTTAAGCATTATCCCTTATTTATTTTAAGACAGCTGCCTCATGGCATGCCCAGCCTGACTATTTATTCCCTTTACATGGTGTTACTGATATTCAGATGAAACGTTATGCATGACCACAGTTGTAACTACACATCATTAGTCACTCCAAAGACCTAACAAGAAATTCTAAGACAACAGATGCCACAATGACACGGATGGCAGATTCAATAACAAGATACTTTACTTAAACTGCTGGTCAGCCCTCAGTAGCCTCTGGAATAGGCCTGTAAAAAACAACACTCTCCTCTTCGCTGTGGCACCACTATTGAAGGTGATCATGATCGGTAAAAGACTGTGATACAGAACTTCTAAAATTACATTATCTCAATTTTTGGCCCCTAGCTTACCTAACATAACTAAGCACAAGGTGAGGTCACCTTCAAACTCCTACTAAAAGGCTTCTAAGAAGGCAAAATAGGCATAAAGCTGCTCTTTTGCTCTCAGGTGTTCTTCAAGAAAATAAAAAGGGGACTTGGGCACATGCTGTCAATGTGTGATACAGAAACTCTTTCCTCTCTGCAGAGAAGCTAGTTCTCTCTGTCTAGTGACACCATCTCCCCTTCAGCTGACCAACCGCCAAGTATCCTGTTAATGAAATCCCTGTGTTCTCAGCACCCATGGCAAGCCATGTCTTCCTCCAGCACCTAACAGCCTCCCTGAGCAAGCACTCCAAATGTAAGGTTGCATCTCTTCCATTGATTTCCTTTGTAAGGAACGTGACGGAGACAATCCCAGCAAGTTAAAACAAGGACGTAGATGGAGCCTTCCAAGGTCAGGATCCCTGTCTGGGCAGAGTTCCCCCAGCTGCAGGAAGAAGAAAGACTAACAACCACATTGGTGATACATCTTTTTTCATACAGTTCTTCGCTCTAGGGTATCTATAACAATACCTGCCTTGTTTTCTGTTGGCAAACTTGGCTGGCTAATATATTTGGTCTCACAGGTGTTTTGGTCTCTCCGATCACTAGCAACCACAGGCCATTAAGAAGTTCTCATATTGCCAAAGAAACCTGCACTCTGGACAAAAAGTATATAAGCATAATTAAACCTGTTACTTACGTAAATTTTAGGCCACCAGTAGACGTGGTCCTTCTGAACTAATATGTACTTAACACGCTAGAGCAAAAGGTATGTAGCAAATTAATTAGTGTTCCAAAAAATATCAAAAGGCTCCCTAAATAGCAACATGTTCCCTGCTATCAAATGTAATTATAATGATGTGTGTGGGTTAATTCCAACATTGCACTTTGTATTCAAGTACCACGCAAGAAATTCTTCTGTTTCTGGAAGAAAACCTTACTGGAAGGCCACATAATTTTAAAAAATGCAAATGGAGTATTTGGCATCAATCTAAAAAAGAACCCAGATTCACTGTGCCTCGCTCTTCAAAACCATTTTTCCTCACAGTCAGGAGTCAAACCAGCATCTCCCACCAAACTTTCAGATTGGAATGAAGGAAGGTTACTATGATGGACTGACAATTTATATGTAAGTCCATAAAATTTTTTTTAAACTAAGAATCAGTAATTGAAACTAATTCAATTTTTCACCAAGAAAATTCAGGTATGATGATTTGGGCAGCTGGTGCTTTTTGTAAAACCACTTAATTATTGGGAGCTCTCTCCTGTAACTGCAGGAGGCTGCAATCTCCACTATCAATGCAGAGCCTGTTTACCCTGCGTCTCATTTTTTGTTTCCATATTGAACTGAAACCCGCAGCAGGAGATAGGAATTATTATGCTTGGCGCAGGACTGACAATGGGGTATCATTAAGTTTTGATGACTGTCTCAAAGGAAAGTAGTTTCAAGTCTGAACTTGGGGGACAGGCAGGGGACTAAACAACAGATCATGAGAAGGAACTTTGATCACATCTCAGGTGGATCAAAGGGCTACCTGATACTTTTTTTACAAAGTCTCTCTGGGCATCCTGGAGACAAAGGTGGAAGAGACCAGGAGAGATACTCTAAAAGCAGACAGTGTAATCAATTGCAAGGCAGGTCATAGTAAATCGAAATTGGCTTCACAAGACATGAGAAATAAGCTATGATTTAAGGAAAGTTTGGAGCAAAAGCAGAGTACTGAATTCCCCACAGTGCACAGATTTTGACATGAAGTACATTTAGGAAGAAATAGAAGGAAAATGTGTGGTCGTTATTACTTGGTTTATCTTGCTTTCTTAGAACAGTCAAAAGAAAGGCTTACTGCTTTTTAAAGGCATCAGAAGCACTCAAGAATCCAGTCTGTGCAAAATTTCTATTCACTTTCCAAACTCAGTAACATAGATCTCCTCTGGCAACAAAACCTCCAGACACTACAAAAACAGGCAGATACATTTCCTTGCCCCCTGCCTGGCAGTCGTCAGCTTCTGGATTTGGTAACAGAGCAAAGAAATCCCAATGGAATTTCATCCTCCAGGAGCCAGCAGCAAACCCTGTGTACTTTTGAACAGATAAGCAATGGCCAGCCAGAGACTGAGATTTGCATTCTTCAAGAAAACAAAGTCTTGCGGACTGCTGTTTCTCTGTGCTTCCGTCTGTCTACGGTTTCTGCTCCATCCTTCCTCTCTGCCTTGCATGTGGCACTACCTTCTGTGACCGCCTGTGTCAACACGGCCAATGTAAATACTACTGCGTGCAGTGCCAACTGTCCCAGCGTCTGTAAAACCTATCTGAATGGCAAATACAGACTTCGACAGGATTTTCTTCCCACTATCCCTCCTACTGTTGGCATGTAATATAGTCTATTTGCTGAGGATAATGCTTTAGTTTACCTTAAAATAGTTATCACCACATACGTACAGCAGCATTTATTTATTAGGGGTAGTTTATGTTCCTCATTCTGAAAGTACTATAACAAAAAGATGCATACAAATTGTCCTGTTATCTGAGCTGCGCCTCAGAAAGACAGGAATTCATCTGCTGAAGATACATGCTGTGGCTCTGCTTCAGAAAATGAGTCTGCACAATGAGATTGACGCCCAAGTACTTTCAGAGGATATTTACTAAGTTTACTTGCCTGTCAAGAGCAATAAGAGGGAATTAAGGTTTATCGGGAGCAGATAATAATGGGTGCTTGTGCAGCCCTAACAGACAATGCTACTAAAGAAAATAACATTATGCAGTTAAGATGTTCGCTAAGGAAGAACTACTTTTACCCAGCACCACTAACTTAAGATATACAAACCTGACTTAGCAATGCATAGTTAAATCTAAACCTATAGCGAGAAGGTAAAATTCAAATTATCAAAATACTTTGTTTTCTCTGCCAGCCAAATGACAGATGAAAATAAAAGCTGTTCTCTCTTACTATATTTCAATGTCTAGCTCTGAAATTAAATGAAAGGAAGGAATATACTCTTGTGACTTAAAAAAACCCCAAACCTTTCACTTCCAAGACATTTATCTTTTTATCTGAACAACAAATTAAACTAAAAACATATCTTAAGTTCAGAAGAAAGAATAGCAAAGGACAGCAACCCAAATTACAAACATCAATTACTCTACAGAGTGCTAGTGTTCTTCTAATGTAATTTTTCACTAAGTTTTACTGAAATTTAAATTGTACTGCAGTTCTTGACTAGACATGCTAATTCTACACTCAATAAAGAACATAGACTTTCTGATCATTCAAAAGCTCACAGTACATTTTGCTGGGATGACGTTCCAGGCCAAAACTTGCTGTCCCTCTTCACATTACAAGATGTTATACTCTTTCGAAGGTAACAACTAAATGAAAAATATTTCATATGGAACAAAAAATGCAGGCTATCTTTCAAAGCAGGGAACTGTTCCGTTCACTGGATAACTAACACCTGCTGAGGAACGGTGTAAAACACCAGTTATAAAAATGCTGAGAAGTCAGACATCACGCTCTGAAGACATCTTGCTCCCACCTCTCTGGCTTTGCCAGGCCAGCAGAGGCAGCACAGCTTCGATGAGGAAAGGACTGGCACATGGATCTGCCAAGATACTTCTCAGAGAACGGAAGTTACGTTTTTGCTAAGGAGAAAAGTATATTCCCTGAGAAGCAGGAAGCAGAGAAAGGATCTGGGTATTCTGAGCAAAGTGTCAAACAGTGATTTGGGCCGTGCTCCAGCTGGGAACTCAGCTCCAGACAGCCCTGGAAATCCCACGACTATCATCTATACAAACTGCACCTTTGGATGTCACGTGAAGTACAAAACAAATGTACAATTAGTCATAATGAAGATCAAAATTACATTGCTCAGTAGAACTCGAGGCTTTAACACATTCAGATACCACATGAAAGGATAAATAAGCGATGTGCCAAAGGTCACAGCAATACAGTGAGAAAAAACTCACTTCCAAGTCCTGCTTCACAATGACTTGCTCTCACACGCTGACACTGACAGCATACAAACACCAACGCACAGCACAGTGGTTTGTTGCCTTTTACCAACAATCCTTTGCAACACTAGAATAAATTCTCTTTCCAATATATTGTTTCCAGTGCCTTCCTTAAGAATAAAATAAAAAGTAATCAAGTTCAGCATAACAAGACTACACCTGTACAAAAACGGGTACATTAATTAAAATTTTATTTTTAGGTGAGTATTTCCAACAACTTATTCTCTGGATGAAGTGGCTGAAAGAAAGAAAACTCTTTCAACATAAATATACAACAATAAGCGTGTCAGTGTGCATGGCAATGGGCAGGGAGATGTAGGGTTATTAATATGCTATCAAAGAAATGGCGTAGCTTATATAGTCAGTATGTTTCTACTCACTGTATTAGGTACATATGGCAATCCATAGAATTTCTCCTGCGTTTCCTTTAAAATTTCTGTGGTTGACTTCTTTAGAGGATGTTTCCCATGGTAGACTTGGTCCAAGGCAGCATAAAATACCTGAAGAGATAAAATATATGTTTGTCTTTGGTTTGTCTTTTGTACATGGTATTGGCATTTGACAACCAAAACAGACAAGTGGAAAAGAACAGGAGAGAAAAAATAGGGAGAGGAAAGAGTTTAAATATATAGGATATTTGTAAGTCCTCTATTTTCAGTATAACATATAAAGAGAGAAACAGGTTTTTGGAATACACCAATGACCACCATCACGACCTATCATAAATCTGTGTTTAGGTCACTGGCAGTACTAAATCGCCTGCATTTTTAAATAAAATTAAGACCTGTCCCTAAAGCCCTCCAGCCATTCTCCTTTTCAAAAAGAGCATTTTAAAACAGATTTAATAACAAGACTTAAAAGTTATTTGAGTGGACATAGCAAAATAAGCTATTCCAAGACATGCGCATGCAGCCATTGGAACACATCACACCTGCAGGGGCAAGTTACAGCCCAGGCAGTGAACAAAAGAAGCTGCACACGGAGCCACTGATGCCCCTGAGTTTCTGCCAGAGCACTCAAATAGTGCAGTACTATGGCAGATGCTTCCTTTTTCTTAGCTCTCACAATCAGAGCAATAAACTGCTGCAGTCTAAGCTTAGCCTGAGATCACACTGCAGCAGGAGGGTACCTTGCCAGAGGTAAGAGCTGGTTCACAGGCAATTTTTGTGCAGAAGCGTGTGAACTACATCAGAACACAGGTGCATGACTAAATCACTGAGGTGTTTGGAGATGAAGAAAGCAGCACCAATAAAAAGACTTTTCAAGCAAAGACAGCAAAGCAGAGGATCTGGCACTTTAACAGCAAACACGAAATAGGCATGGATAGAAGACTGTGCCAAGGAGTGTGTGCCTTCACTGAAAAAACCTGCAGCATTTATTTTTTTTTAATACGAAGATTTCTTATTCTGTGGAAGTGCAGGAAAGGCAGAAGGACACCCACTGCTGTGCAACACAAGATATTTTTGAGAAGTTTGGTGGATCCAGATATTTAAGCAAAAGTGTTCAGGTCAGGCCATCCTGTGGTAGGCACGTTTCACAGGAAAATTGACAGTGGGGAGCCTCAAAAAGCTTTTGTGCAAGGGATGAAGCCAATAATTTGGCTAGAGATTCAGCCCAGTCACACTCCCAGGGACACTGCAATAGCTTTCCCAATGTGCTAAACACACAGTTTTAGGAATTATAACCACAAAATGCAGACATTTTATGGAGATAAGGCCGTTTGGAGGCATTCTCCACCCATGGAGATAGCTGTTTTATGCAATCTGAGTAACACAACCCCCTCAACCTGTGGAAAGATTCTTTATTATGAAATTTGGGTACAAAACCATTCTGAACTCTTTAATAATTTATCAGAATTTAGCATTTATTTTGGGGGGGCTGGATATAAGAGATACTTTCACCAAAATTGTGACTGTTTCTAAAGGACCATATTCCTTCTGTTTGGATAAGCTGCCTTCTGACATCCAGAATCTTGATAAATCCTTTGACAGTGTTTGTTGACAAATGATAAATGTGAAAATTGATTTTTTTCAAGATAAACCAAGGGTTATAAGGAGAGGGGTGAAGAAGTGATGACTTGCAGGAGCTACTCCTGAATTTTCTGCCTGCTTCCTGCATAGCTAATAAAGGAGAAAAGAGGTCAGTAAGAGCTATACTTGCACAATCAGTTATTAATGACATTGCAAGTTTTGTCTCTCTGATAGCAACACTGAACAAGAGATGGAAGCATCTACATCGCCCATCTACAAACCCAGAGTAGGCAGCAAATGTCTGTTCAGATGACAATGCCAGGAAGACACTGCACCAATGGCAAACAATAATGAGTACTTCACTTTTTAAAACCAAGCTTAGAACCACAGAATCATAGAATCGTCTAGGTTGGAAGGGACCTTCAAGACCATCTAGTCCAACCATCAACATAACTGGTAAAAAAAAAATCACTGAACCATGTCACTAAACAGTATGTCAACCCGTCTTTTAAATACCTCCAGGGATGGTGCCTCAATCACTTCCCTGGGCAGCCCATTCCAATGCTTAATAACCCTTTCAGTCTAAAATTTTTTCCTAATATCCAATCTGAACCTCCCCTGGCAGAGGTATTTTAAATTTTCCATCATTACATTGATAATATGAAACTAAAAATCTAAAGAAAAATCTATACTAGATTGTAAAAACTACAATACTTTTTTACTCTTATCTTATAAAAGAAAGAGGCTTCACAATGCCTTTGCTTGTACTTTTCATCCTCAGAGCTGGTCTGAAGAATCCCCATTCATTTTTTAACAAAGTTTAACAAAAGCTACAGCATTTATGGTAGCAAAGGTGACTGAGAATATTACCGACAGTAAGTACCATGAACAGATCTGAAAATTAGCTGATGTCACAGTCCTAGAAAACTCACTTTCTCCTGTCACCCTCAGCCTTTGTGACTCTGTGGGTGTCATTTCACACTGGTGTCCCTCTCCTCTCCAAAAAACGCAAACAAAACATGAGGAACCTCAGCATCTGACAATAGACTTTAGCATCCTGCTTCAGCTCAGCTTTGATTCTCTTTTTTCAGTGTCCCAGCTGTCTTAGGACCAGTTTGCAGTTGCTCTTCAGTATTCCTCACAAGATGGAGTGGACTGCACAGCAGCGGACCTTCTCTAAAGTAAAACTTGGAGTCAAGTAGCTTGTGGTCAGGGAGCTGGAGCAAAGGCTCATTTCACAGCTAGGCAGCGGGGAAACGTCCGCTGAAGGCCAGTGAACTGGACTGCTGAAAGAACAGTGTGGTAATAGGGAAATGAGTCACTGAAGCCAGCTACAAGCTTTCTCCCAATCCTGGCACATGTAAAGCGTGGGAAGAAAGCTATGAGCCAGGCCACCTGGACAGCAGAGTGAAAAAAAAAAAAACAAAACCACCATCCCTGAAAATAAACTTGGATGAACTTTATAGCCATAAGCATTCCCATCTACAAACCACAGTTCTGTGTGTTTACACAGCCCTTTGAAATGGGAAAAGGAGACATATCCCAGGACCACAGGATTTGAGGTGATAGTGCTGAGGAGCATGCTAACACTTAATATTAAGCAGTAGCTAGATGATTTCTAATTTCAGTAAAACACGTTTCCCAAAAGACCTAAAAATATAAAAAGGCCATCAAATAGTTATCTATTTTCGTACTGTCTCTCTATTTTGCACTGACATTGGTATTTACTAGTTTCACTTGATTCCAGTTCTTTCTAGCTCCTTGTCTGCTTAATAGCATTACTATGCAAACCGTTATGCACTTTCTGGTGAAGTCACTACTGGGAAAGAACCACTACCGGAAAGAATCTGGGACTCAATCTGCATGGCAAAAGCCCTATGAGAAGATGCATGGATTCTGCTGTTCTTCCCCTTTGAGTAACTAATTACATGAGCTGGGAGAAAATGCAGAGCTCTTACAGTTATGATGAAAAACCAGCATAATTTCTTATTTTCACATACCAACAGACTTATTTTCTGAATAGACCACAAAAGAACCTTTAGGCAGTTTCCCCACTGCTGGAAAATTTGCAAGAATTTTTCTTTCTTTTAAAGGTCAAATATGGTTTACATAGCATCAAGTCGTCAATACAGAATATACTTGCAAAGTCTGACAGAAAGGTATTAGATTCATCATTCACAGTTTCTTCAGGTATATACATTAGCAGTACACATATACTTTGGCATCTGCAGATTGAAATATATGGTTTTCTTCAATGAATTATATTTTTAAAACTGCATGAGTAAAAACACACACTTCTACAAAGAAATGTATGAACTTCATATTTGTCATGTAGTCAACTTCTCTGGGGCATTTTTCCTGAATGAATAAACAGAATGGCTCTGCCAGGCTGTGTCTTTGAAATGAGTGCATATTTCTGTGGGTATTACATTCGGAATCTCCAAAAACATGGTGCTGAAAGTAGGAAATGAATAATATTATTCAGTGTGGCATTGTGGTCATTTGGCACGGGTTGAGACTGGTTGAACATTAGTTACACAAGAGTAATTTGAGGGCAAGCAGCCTGCTTAATCACTGCATCGTTGCCAGCACCAGTCAATCATTAGGTGCCCGCAGGAATTTGAGTCCACCAGAAGTGGGTGTTCTCTCCCCAGTTCTAAAGTTCCTGGGGTCTGGAGTCACTCCAGGACGGACCCTTCAGAGACCCCAAGAGCAGCTGAGGGCCAACATCAGCAGGGGTGATTGCATAGCCCACCCCACGGGATCAATGCAATGATCCCCCCTTGACTTCCTTCTGGAGAATGATATCTCCCCCTCCACAGGATAGGGAGGCCATTTCACATGTTAATATATCTGTGACTTGAAGTGTTCTTGGTATCCAAGGCCATTTAACCCACACAGTGTCAATCTGGTCTCAAACTTTGAGAAGATTATAGCAAATACATATCAAAAGTTGAAAGGAAATCTGTCAGATCTATACATAGCTGTTATGGACACACCAGAAAAGAATGGCTGCATGTGAAAGCACTTGATCCCCACTTTGGTGGTTACAGTGGAAAATTATTCTGTCTTGGTGGACTCCATCACTAAGCATTCTCAGTATAAATTTTATTTCAAGCCAGAATTGTGGGTTTTTTTCCCAAAAAACCTCCTGTATGAATTAATTATACTCTTGCCCATATTCTTTCAGCTGTCTCTGTATGAGAACCTTTCAGAGCCAGGAGTGTGCACTTCAAAATCAGACCTGCAGAGAGGGTGCAGTTATTTTCATGTCACAGAGGTATAGGCACAGGCAGCACCCTCCTTGTTAGTGCCTCCTGGACAGCCAACGCTGGCCACTGACAGCCAGCGCTGCACTGAAAGCATAATTCAAAAATCCGTTAAGTTTAACCAATGAAAAATATATGTATACACTGAAAACAGTGTTACGTCTGGTTTTGATTAGTGTAACTGACATGTATACATTTACAGGTCCACTCTCCAGTAGTCTGATTAGTTTTAAATCACTATAAATAACTGCACAGAGCAAACTGCACAGAGCAAACTGCAAATATTTAACTAAGATTTTCTTTTAAATCAACTGCAGTTAACCAGCACAAGTCATGTTTGTAGACATGGTTGCAATCATCTGGGCACTTTTCAAAGTGAAGAATAAAATAGATCTGATCCTTAAATGTGTTTCTTTCCACACCTCAAAAATAATGTCTACTCTTTATTAAAGTACTAGCAGAGTTATCTCACCTAAACAGTAGGTCAACTGTAAAAAGAAAAGTTATACATCTGGCTTAAGGCAAAACAAAGAAGAAAACAAAATCTCAAAAATCACACAGCAGAAGCTTATAGCATACCAAATGCAGCCAAACTCTCACTGTAAAAAACTTGGCTGGATGCTAATGCTACTGTTCACATCTGAGAACTGCTGTTGCAGGACTGAAAAAAACCTAAATACCCACTTTAGATAGAACCCTAATTTTCTTTACTTCCTCTGAAGAAAAGCAACAGTGATGGTTTGTTTATGGGAATGACTGATCAATCACATCTACCCACAGAAAATAACGGTTTATGAATTTAATTACTGGTCCTAACACTGCGAGAGAAGTCTTACAGCCTTGCAGTAACAAATTGCCACTTTCGTACCGGAGCTGCAGAAGACAAGGAGCTCAAATCACATTCTAGTAAATAAAAGAGCTGGTTTGATTTTGCTAAGGTGGCCCAATTTTCTCAGTCCTCCTACACTTTAATGATCTAAACGTATGCAGTACTTCCTCTACTGCAAGTTCTCCTTAAATGATTCCATTAATTTAAGAACTCAGTCCTAAACCACATTTGGGAATTCTGCTAATCCGACCATTTTCAAAAGCTGTGATTTTCACGATATTTTCCTCCGGGTTTAGACATTCAGCTTTAAGCAGACAGCACAGAATATATTCATAAAAACAAACATGAAAATTAATATTCAAGTGGATGCATTTTCACTAATTTGCATATAGTTAGATGATGTGTCTACATTAAAATAAAAATTTAGAAAATTATAACAATTAAAGTATGTTCTGTAAGCGATGGACAGAGAGTAGAAACTAGAATGCAAAGAACTTACCTGGAGCTGCATATCAGCTGCAGCACACACCTTTTTGGACTCACACAGTCTTGACACCATGTTTTTTGGTAGTGGCTTGAATAAAAAAAAAGTCAGAACGTATTTAGTATTGTTGTATATTTATAAATAGTATGCTTACTACTAGAAAAGGCTGGAGATGCAATTAAAAAACACACTTCTGGTGGTAATAAAAACGTATTTGAAGTGCTTTGCACTGAGGAAGGAAATCTCATTTGCTAAACAAAGCATTAAATGGGCAATTAAGATATCATCAGTAATTTACATAGCAATCAAGAAATAACCAAGTCTCAATGTTTGTTTTTCTATACATTGATCCTGTCTTTCCTTATATGCCGTTAAAATATTACGACTATCTTTAGAGATAAAGAACACAGGGGGCAGGTAAAGTCCTCCCAGGTCATCCTGACTAATCTTCAAAAGTAGGTATAATAATAGATTCTTCTGCTGGTGTTTGAGCATAGTTCACTTAGATTTACACGGAGGCCCACATAACTCCCATTGAGCTGGCGGGGTTTTCATAACTTCAACTGGGATAGCATCAGGCCTTCCAGCCTAACCCACATAAAAATGTTTGGTCATACTGAACAGTAAATATCTACCCTTTGAAATTTTTAACAAAGCTGAATTTATTCCACATTTATGGCAATAAAATTATCCATGCCACCACAGGCCGAAAGTCAGAGATATTTTTCAAGTCTTTAAGCAAACTCTTTTTGACTTTCTATCCAGGCGTCTACAAGTACATCCAAAGATTTTTTAATGCCAGATTTTTAAGCATATCTGTATATGAATGCTTGACCTTACACTTCTTCCACTGCTTCCTGAAGCTTTTCCATAGATGTCTTTCCTAGTAAGCATTCTTTTTGCTAGCAGTTTTATTAACCAAACATTAAAGATGATTAAAATAACCGGGTTCTTGCTAAAATATTAAGAAAGTTACTACAAGTTGTACAATGTAATACAGATGTTTGGTATTACACTGAACTCTAAAAGCATACCTATGCTTTTACAGTGTGTTGAAGTGTTTAAGAAATAATACATGAAAGTCTACAGATCCTGATGGCAGGGCCATATGTTTAGATTCTGTGCAAATGATATGACTTCAAGACAAACAATGTTAATGTTCACAGAATAAAAAAACAACTCCAGAGAAGTTAGACATAAGTGAGGAAAATGTTATCAATTAACTCTGTGGAATCTGGAATTTAAAGCAGATAAGAAAAACTCTCAAATTGCACAGCTGTTTCATGCAGTAGCTTGCCAAGGCTTGTAACTTCTTCTCCAAGACAAATGTCAGCTGGGTCAAGAATGGGATAGAACAACACCCACTATTTTGCTTGTTATAAATGTGCACAGCTGTTAAATTTCAACACAGAAAAATGAACCAATGAACATGAAGTCTGCCCTACAGTATATCCTCGTTAGGCCAGTATTTACCCTTCTCAAATACAAAAATTCTGTTTCAAATTATATGATGATTTTGGACTACTAGAATAAGTAAGAGTAAATGGGCAGCTATCCATAGTAATGAAGATGTTAGCAGCTGACTACCTTGAGCTTCCATACTGGACTTAGTATCATTCAAAATATGACTTAATTATGTAAAAAAGTTATTAAGGCAAGAAGCAAAGTAGAAAAAAATTACAAATGGTAAAAAGTATTTTTGGTTGGGCAATTTTTCTCCTGGCTCTGTGAAAATCTCGTCTCATCCTCTTACATAGAGTGAGGCACGCACTTCAATGGCTTTTCATCCTGGAACTAAAGCATATGTGGGTTTGCAATAACAGTTTCAGCTGTCACACAAGAAACCCTTGTGAAAGGAAACCTATAGGATTTTGACCAGATTTTGTCGTTAAGCACTAAACCTATTAGCAAATTTTGGCAGCTTTTTGGAGGCTTTCATTTCCCACTGAAGTAGTGCAGTATGGAATTAAACAAAACTGATTTCTTCTAGGAGCACCTGTATTTTGGATACAGTAAAGTATGAGAAAACTGGATGGGAATTCTTAAATTGTACTTTGTCAGTGTTAAGAAAGCTGAACATCCAAAAGCCTGGCAACAGAAAATATGTATATTTTACACAGTTATAATTTAAGATCGTTAAAGCCAAGAGCACTCCTACCAGTAAGGTCAAACCAGCTCTTTCAACATAATGGATTTTCAATTTTATATTTGGGCTATATTAAATGATGGTAAGAAAAAGTTGTGAGCACAGACTTTCAGCTGGAACACAAAATAAATAGAACAAAAGGCACTAAGCCTTTTCTAATTGTCATTTTGGTAAACCACAGACCCACAGATCCTCAACTGAATTGGGAAATCCAAGTTTGCAGTTCACTGGGGCAGAGAGCAGCAAGGCTGGGCGATGCGGACAGACTTTGCACGCTCCCTGGGAGAGTTGGTCACTTACAGCCCTGCTCAAGAAACAACTGAAGCAGGTCTAATTCTCAGTTCAGAGCTAAGAATTTCTTACAGACTCTCCACCCAAGAAAGTCCTGCCTTCTTTTGACTGTACTGTGAATAGCTGACCTCAAACTGGAGAAGACTGCTGAAAAGGCAGCCTCTGCATTCACCCGTTTCTTCCTTATGTTCTGCTACAAGCATCTATCCTATTCTAAATCAAACTCCTGAGGGGAGATACAGAATGATCATTAATAATGTATTAAACTCTCTTTGCACAAGAGATGGCTTAGCACCACCTTCTAGAGACCAAGTAAAATGTAAATAATACCAAGAGCCTCCAAGAAGATCTTTTTATCTTTTTTGCAGCCATACAAATATCAAACAATGTAGATCTACTCTGCCCTGAAGATCAAGCTCTACTGTTTGAGCAGATTAAAATCAACAGGAAATTACAAATCATTCTTATGACAATACCTACTGACAAAAAGGCACAGAAGAAAGACATAAATGCTCCTTTGTTTAAATCTATCAGTGCTACTGATCTGGCTCAAAGATTGTGTTGTTATAATAATTCACAAGTCAAGCAGAATTTGGCACCAGAAAAACGTTGCCAAAATTAGATTAAATGGAAAGAATGATAAAAAGTAGATCACTTATTTTTCTCAAAGCACCTCTGGGATTTTAAAATTTAAGATTTCAGGGAACTAAAATTAGACTCCAGAGGGTTTTTCAAAGATCACCACTTCTCTCCCAAGTTTGTTTCTGTGAATGTCGGGCATATAGATACGCTGAGGTCTTGAATGTACTGAGGAAGATGTACTGAGGAAGATGTTTTAGGCAATAGAAACTATTTCTCCTTGCTCCATTACAATCTCATACAGCCCCTTAGTAAGCAGCTGAGTGAAGTACAAAATTGCATCAGCAGGATTATCCTACTTATCTGAAAGATGAGATCTCCGATAAAACCAGAATCAAACTGTCATCCTTCTTCTAAAAGAAAGACTTCACAGAGCTTTGATTTAAACTATGTTAACTGAATTACCATTCCATTTTTTTTAAATTTAAACACTACATGCTTTAGTTTGGGTTCCACTTTTCCATTCTTCTATATTAAGTAATTTTAAAATCTTGGCATGAATTTTTCAGCATGTTTGCCATGGTGGCTAAAAGAACAGAATTCCCTGTGTCCCAAATCACACTTAACTCCTTACTGCTATGTAGTAACCACAACACGTTACGATTGTTTACTATCTGTGGGTTTATTCTTGTAATCATGCTAATACAGTACTGCCTTTGTAATTCCATCTCTGTGAAAAATGAAGTCAGTTCAAATTTGAACAGCTGAAATACTGGCCTTTGCTCAAGAGAGCCTCTAAAGACACACAATCTGAAAATGATTTAGCTCGACAGACCTATCACGTATCTGTGCACTTAACAAACAAAATTAAACAAACAAACTCAGTGATACAGAATGGTACACATGCACCAGATTGTCTGCTTAAGCACTGTTACAACCTCATTTTGGTACGGCTTGACTTTATGAGCTTACCTGAGTAATTCAACTTGAGTGACTAATTAACACAGTCCTCTCTTTTTTTTTCCCCCCTCAAGTTTTTTCTGTTTTGAGTTATCTTTGAGATGAAAGGAAAACTAGGCTTGCTACTTTCTTGGAACAAATATTTTTGTGCTGGCCAGCTTTTTGAACTACATTCACAAGACTTGCTTCTTTTGCCAGAAGAGCTTGCAAGCTTTTTCATTCCTCAGTGCTCAACAGCACAAGCATCCAAAATGCACTGAAAGCAGAGACAAGCTTTCTATAAACTTCAAGATATTTTGGAGCAGATCCTCAAGATATATATGCATAATGCATTCTCATCTTTGAAAGACTGCCCACCAATCTTTTTTTCTGCGATGCTACTAAAAACCAGTTTTCCACAGCTCATATGTTTTAATAATCAGAACACCACCCCTTTCCCCTCCCCTTCCCATAAGCATAAGCACTGATCCTAAGTGAGGATCCTCAGGACCAGTCCTTCTGCAACTGGATTTTATGGCAAGGTCAATTGTAACCTGAGACTATGCCACCAAGTTTTTCTGACATAAATATGTTCAGTAGGAGTGTTAAAAATGACATCACCTAAAATTTACATGCAAAAACTATAGCACAGATGCAGCAATGCTGAAAGAAGGATGCTTTTTCAAATTATCTATGCTGCTTCCTCAACAAGCTAGGTCACTAAAAAAACCATCCTTCTGTTAACATCCAGCAGAGCTATGTTGATGTAGTTGTCACAGGAAAGATCCTTCTCGCACATAAAAGCTCAGTCTCTTTATTTATAAGAAGAAACTTGAAGTTCTCACACAGAACAATATTTGGATGGAATGGTTTTACAAATTTCACATTTAAACTGTTTCACCCACCTTCCTTAATTCCCTTTGAAAAGGGGGTAAAGTGGATTCATTTTTCTTTCAAGTAACTAAAAAACTGGAGAAGAAAATGTTGATTCAAATTTCTATTTGTACACCAAAAAAATTAGTCAGGGAACAAGCACAGAAAATATAAGCCCCAAAAGGCTTAAGAGACCTGGGATTTTCTGTTCAAAGTACTTTGTAACATACACACAACAGACAAAAGTAATTGCTGTAACAATCACTGAATTTCCAGAACAGAAAAGATGACTCCGATCTATTTGTATTTAAATTACAGATATAGAAATCTGATATCAGATTCTTAAAACTAGCTTAGATGAACCAACGTAAGCAAAAGCAGATTTATATGTGTTGGATAATGTCTTAAAAATACATTCTAAATTTAAAGAAAAAAAAACCCAAAACAAAACCAATTAAAAGGAAGCTGTCTAAAGCCCTCAAAAGCCACACAGCAGTTTCAGGCTCTTTTTCTCATTTCTAGCATAATCCATTCTTGCCCCTTTCAAGACTGAATTTCTACATTAAACCTCTCTCAATTGCTCTCTGAAAGGGCAAGATTTCACCACCAATAAACAGAAGAATTTTATGGAAATGCCAAATGTGACACAGCGTCTGGTTCTTAGCTTTTGCACTGCAACTAAACATGGTTTAGATTTGTTAAGCCATTTTGAAAATACAAAGCCATAAATAATGTTCCACAAATCTTTTTCAGATGTTTTAGTCAAGATCATTCTCTGAACTCATATGCAATCAGATTAACTCCACAATGTTTAAACACTACATGAACTTTATGGAGAACCCAGAAAGCAGCATTTCAGTATGTGGACTCAAACATATAAACGATGAACACTCCTGAACCGAGTACTTTCGACTCCCAGGTTTCAAGGAGACTTTCTTAGTGCAATCAGTCCTACAGAAATGATTGCTCTGTAACAACAACAACAACAACAAAAAGCAGATTTACAGAGCAAATTTCTCAGACAGTATCTATTAAAATAGAAGTTAAGCAACATAGTTTTCTGTTTAATGGAGACAAACATAATTCCATTTTCATAATACTGAAATATACAGAATGCCTAGGAGTGGATAAAAAGCTTCAGTGGAGTGTAACACTACAAAACTGAAGAGGCTTTCTTGATTTTGCATTGACGGGTAGTCTATTCTTCAACCACCACATCTGAGTACACTGAAGCTTGCCTCAATCAAAAGCACTAGAAAAAAGTCTTTGGTTACTGTTTACTGGTTTGTATATTTCAAATGGCTGTACAAATATAAACCATGTTCTGCTGCCATGCGTTAAAGCAACCGCCCAAAGTCACCTTGTTCCGAAGAGCTTTGTTTTCTATATTTCCCATAGAAAGTAGACCTTTGCAGAAGACTGGCATAGAATAGCTTTATGTAAAAAATGGGATCAGAGTTTTAATGCAGAGATTTATTACTGCTAGAACCTAACTAATCCTAATCTCATCCTAAAAAAAGCAGTACACTTTTCATCACAAAATATTTCAAATGCTACCCTACACTGTGCTAAAGGTGGGACCTTTTAAACACTGCAGATCTTTTACATTTCTTCCCATGATTTGGTACCCGAGCTTTATTTTAAGACAGACTTTGGACAGTTCAATGACGCATCACTATTTTTGTCATAACCTACCTGTAATTAAATTAAAACGTTCCACATCATAACTTGATTCACACTGAAGTTGTTCACGCACTACACTAGATTTGTGTAGTGTAGAAACTACACAACCTTTGTAAGAAAAAAAGGCTGAAAGTTTTAAATATGTAATTGGAACCTCAGATATAGGGATCTGTTATTCCTTTACAGCTTTTCTGCAATAACAATATTAACATTTTTTTCTGAAAAATTGAAATTATAACAATAAAATAATTTCTATCCATTGTTTACTTCTAGTTCAAACTTTATTAAAAAATAATACACGAAAATGTGATTCTTTTCCTGAAAACATTGAGTCCTATTTTCAATATTTTATATATAAATTTTTCCTACCTGTCCCGTTTTATAATGCCTTGCAAATTGGTTAACCACTCGATAGTCATTTGCAAAGTACTCCATCAGAATTGAGGGCACTTCAGCAAAATCAGTAGGACATCTGGTTCCTAGAGGCAGAATAATTGTACACATTAGCATTTGCTATTTTCATTAACACAAATAGTTAACTCTTCCCAAAGGGTTTTGCAACTTTCAGTTTGGACTTCTGATGAACTTTAATATTCTTTCCTTTATTAAGTCAATATTTTATTTCCATAGCATTATTGTACATATTGCCAGAAAAGCTTCATTATAATCCTACACATTTTACTATAAATCACAAAGTAAAACAAAATATTTGAACAGCTGGGTGAGGCACCTTATAAAGCTCTGGATCACACCCTTTTTAAACTAAACCAGACTGCAGCCAAACTGGCCCTACATGAAACACCAAATCTATTTAAGTGTCCTAAACCTAAATCAAACTACAATGTAAATAAAACTCTGCCTTAATCCTATTCACGGTTACAATTTTTAGCTTCCATCTGTTTGCGAGCTTACTTATGCTTTATATTAACTTTACTTTAGAATACAAAGCCATTCATCCAAGGAACACTCTTGCAGATTGAAGACATGTTCTAAGTAAGTGCAATGAGGTAATATTTTAGCAGTTTGTATTTTCAAAAAGCACTTTCCCAAAAACCTTATTTACTCTAATCTTTATCAGCACCCAACAAAATAGAAGTTATTAAGAAGTGTAACACATCACCAAATCAAAGCTGCATTTCTAATTTCTATACTAAAGTTAGGGATTTACAAGTTGCTGCTTTAATAACGGACCCACTGGATCATCACGTCCATCCCTGTCTGCTAGAGACAATGTCAACATTCAGAACTAGTCTTAAACTTAAGTACGGTTTTTCCTTCTACTATTTTTTCTTGAAGACTATTTTTTTAAATCACTCCTTTGATCTTTACAAATCTTTCATTTTTAATCTGAACTCATAATCTGTTCATACTCTTATGTTTTCAGACCAATACTGCTTTTTAGTATAAAGAGCATTTTCCCGCACTGTTTTTTAGCTCCTACATTGAGAGAAATGATAATTTCTCTCAGCCATCACTGTCCAAAGGCAAGATGAAGTCTAAAAGCCATCCATTGTAGCTCCCCTCTGCACCTGCTTCAGTTTGAATTTGCCTCCAGACCCAAGAAACACAACCATGCCCAAGTATTGCATGAGGTTTCACCAATATTTTCTTAATCGTTCTAATACTTATTCCTGTTAGATACACCTCTGATGTAATTCCCAATCACATTTGCCCCTTTCACAGATGCATTAGCTATTTGTGGTTCTGCATTAAGACATAAAACTCTACTGCTGTTCCTCTACCACTGCTGAAATAACCATTTGACAGCATAAATTCTATTTGTACTCTTTATATGCATGATCTGCACTGTGTACTTCTGAATTGCATTCTACTTCAATCACTGCAGTATCCAGTCATTCAGTTCTTATACAATACCCCAATTCTTCTTTTGTGCCAACACATTTCATTGGTGGGTGTTAGGGGCGTGGGGTCTGTTGCTTGAAAATCATTTTTTGAAAAGGCTAAAACAAGGCAGGTCCCAAGACAAATGCCTGCAGAACTACACTGGTGTTCCTCTAGTCATTTATGCTTTCTCAGTGCTCCTCAACAAAGTGACAGAATTCTTTTAATAACCATTAAAAAGACTCCTGAAAAGTAACATTTTCTGAAAGTCAGAAAGATAAAAGCTTGGGCAGTTATCCGGGATAAGTTAGTTCTCCTGTAAAACAAACGTAGGTATTCTCTACTGCATGATAAACTAAAATGGAATACAAGGTAGGTTTTAAAAAAAAATTATATGCACAAATATGCATTACACAATCACAGAATATGCATATAGTAAAATGACAGATTAACTTAAAAAGAAACACATCTTAAGTCAAAAATGTATAGTATTATCCAAGTTTTGGGCCTGTTAGCAGCAGAATGGCTTCCTGAATATTTGGGAATGTTAATCAGAAAAGGGGGAAAGTAGGAAAGATGTCATCTCAACTAGAATGTCAAATTTTTGGTTCTTACAATTGCCTGTAGTCATCTTATTTTGACACTTTGCCATCCTAGCGCCTCATGAGGGCAGATGGCCCCTAACAGACAGCCCTGGGAGGAGCCCTTTGATTGTCACACATTCCAAACCCTAAAAAAAAGGGTTTTCTGCAGAAACAACACAACTGACCTCTGACGCTGCTTTTGCAATGGCTAGATCTGGAGTGAAATCCTCTGGGAGGCAGGACTGCCCGGAGCTAAGGACACGCTGAAACCATACACAGGGACTCATGGAAAGTCTGAGCCTTAAAATGAGCCATTTCCTGCCCCTTCAAGACTTTGACATGCAGATGCATATGATTCATCACACGGGGAGAACCCGATCAAAGCATATACTTTGGGCATATACGTACTTCTGGAGGTCAAGATGAGCAAGACTGTATGAGTGGAAGGAGTGTGGGAAAGCAGTTAACAGGAGTACACAGAACTTATACTGAAAGAGCATATACAGTGTTCATTTCAGCAATGTCCAGTAGTGACATACTTACAAACAGATCAGTCTATTTTAATTTTAAGTGGAAGACTTAGGAAAGAACACTTTGTCACGAGGTGCAAACTATCTGTTGATAACATAACTCTACCATGGACTCCCCTTTTTATCAGTAGCGTAATCTAAAAATAGTAAAACATAAAAAAAAAATCTTTCAGACAAGGGAGCTACAATTTCATCTGTCTGGTTGTGTGGGGTTTTTTTAATAAGTAAATGTCTACTGCAAATGGGATTTCCAGTACACTATTATAGAAGAGGATATACCAAGCTGTCTGCAGGTAAGAAAAGTAGCATGCCGAGCAGCTGTAGCCAGAACATGTCTTTGACCCATTTGCCACACCTGCAGAAGGCCACAGCAGCCTGTGAGCTGTCAGCCAACACACTCATTGCCACTCCTTGAGAAGAGGGACTAAATGAAAAACAGCAGTATTCGTTTTCTGTGCATGCACTAATCTGTGATTCCATGTTCATTCGTTTTCATTTGTGTATAATAAAAAGGCCTACCAGTTCATCATGCCTGCCAATACAATATAGTTTTAATTTATCAACTTCACTTTAATCAGAGTCAACGAGAAAAGGCCTGGCTTCACAGATTTTTCCATATTGCCAGTGTATGTTCTTTGCAAGCACTATTTTACTAAATTTTTAATGCAATTTCCTAAGTAATTTCCAACCCAGGATTCACTGTGCTGTTATACCAGGTACAAGCTTAGCTCAATTTATTTTCAATCCTCCAGCTATTCCATTATTATAAACTCCACGTAAGGTAAATTTGCAAGAGTGGATACCACCACTAGAACAAAGATCAACAGTACAGAAAGAAGAGATACAAATGCCTATTAGGAGAAGAATATTCAAATGTTGTTTGGTTGGTTTTTAGATAATCTACTCCCTTCTTCTAGAAATTAAACATCTATTTAAAAAAAAAAAAAAATCACTATTCTAACTTTCTCACCAGTGACGTGTTGGTACCGAGTTCTTCCCAGCATCGAATGCATAGCATGTCCCATTTCATGGAAGAGATTCTCCATCATGCCAGGACTCAGTAGCGTTGGTGCACCCCTCGTTGAATGGGGCAGGCTAAGCATAAGAACAACTACAGGCAGCTGGTACTCTCCATTTTCCCGTAGCCTGCCTCCACGAACGGTAAAGTGACAATCCTTTTCAAGATAAAACCAAACATATAGACAGCCAACGTCATTGTATCAATGATATTAAAACAATGATGAAATGATTAAATGAAATTTAAACTATTAAACCAAACCACATCCCAAGTTACACAGGTTGCATTCAATGATCATTAAGTGTTGTTCAATAGCAGCACACTGTTTCTCCATTTTTATTATTTGCTTCATATTCATATGGAAACTACCGTATTTCATAAACAAAAGACTGTGTTGCTTTTAGAAAATAAAATTTAATATTTTTTTTTAGAATTATCAAAACCTCTCAACTTTTCTAAAAAATATCACTAGCGCAAAGAAATTTACTCGTGCTAAACCTGTAACTTCTCTCCTCATTCTTCAGCAGTAACTTCATCAAATATTCTGCACAGCACTCCTAGTATATTGTGAAATATTAGAAAAAGAGTAATATATTAAGCTAATGAAGAAAATAGGTGTTTAAAAATCTACCATTTCTCTAAACAGAGTTCTATGGCATTTCATAGTACCTGTCGTTCTGTAAAACAAAGAGTCTGAGTTTAGCTTATCAGGTGATATTTTTTAAATGAAAGGTTACTCACAAAAGTATTTTACCTAAAACCACATTTGAAGTTACAGATTTTCCCTAACACTACAGTCATTACTCAAAACCCACGCTGGAATCAGATCATAAATGTTACCTGATGTGGTTTATCAGGTCGCTGAAAGAAGTCACAATAGATGTATCCTAGCAAACCTTCAGTTTCATGAACAACAGCCTGAAGAAAAAAGACAGTATCATTTCCACAGTGAAAGCACTGATAAGATCTGTAAACTGAAGACATGGTATTCTAATCCACAGATTTATAACGAATAACTGATAAATAAACTGCGAATAAGTAATATAAAATCTGTTGGTAATTTTCTGTTGGAAAAAAAATATATACGATTCACAATTTGTCTCTCAAACTACAGTCATTCCTGCATTTCACTCAAAACTAATTAGTCACAGATTAGTATTAAAAGTAAGACTGTATGTAGCCCCCAAATGACATCAGAGAAGTCAACAGTAACTGGAGCTGTTTTACCATGGAAAGAAAAGTAGAAAGAGTAAGGAATAATTATAAATTGACCCACAGGATATAAAGAAAAGCAGCTCTTGCTGGAAGTGGAAAAGCAGTGAAGGAGATGTGGCAGTGAACACACAGAGGGAAGACAACAGAGGAACCTGGGAAGCTGATGAGTAAATTATTGCCCAGTTTTTTATTTCTACCCTCCCCTAAAAAGACGGCAAAAATAAAGATGTAAAAACCAATCTCAAAGTAAAGATGAAAGAATAAAAAAATAAGGCAGACACATGACTGCTGGAATATGCACCTACAGCATTCTAGTTGACTACAGTCATCTACAAATTGAAACTAAAAAAACTAGCAGGGCTCACTCAGAGGGACAGCTTGAAAGCTACAACAGTAATCTCCAAACAGAGAAACTGCTTCTGATTCAGGCACCCTTCACAGAGACAGATTATAAAGGCCATAAAATACCAAGCATATAAAAGGCACTTAGAGAGAGTATAAAGCCCTTGAGGTCTAACTTCAACTAAAATTACACACCTAGTGTGTGCTTTTGATAGGTACCCAAGTAATTCAAAAACAAAGTGATTCATGGCTCACAGGAACAAATCATCTTGTCTAACTTCCCTTTGTCATTTCAGATGCTGGGAACAAGAATACTTACCAACTTTCTAACATCTTCAGACCAAATCTCTCCTCTCTGTGTCTGTTCAGCATACAGGGAGATTCCTAGGAGCTGACTGAACAAAGAGTTCAAACCTTCCATGCACGCCCCAAGAGAGAAAAATGGACAGTACAAGCCAGGATCAATGTTGTACCTATGGAAATACAAGAATCCCAAACCAGTCAGTCAGTCGAGATACATAAACTACAGTCTTCACCTCCAAGTCACAGGATGTGACAAAATATACCAGATAAGCCTTAAGGCCCTTATTGAGCATGTTTGGCTTAATTTTTCAAACAGTGAAACTAAGTCACAGACTAGTTATGTCACAGTGCTTCACAGTAACTCAATTTTTCTTATATTTCAATTTGGATACCAAATTCAGCAGAAGTTGACTATGATTTTCAGACATGTGGCAAATACATAGCTCAAACAGACCATGAGTGGCCTGGCTGTGGCTTTTGATCCACAGGAGGCCACTGGCACCCAAGCACCATGCCCATGCCAAGGCTGCACCACGAGACTGATCAGAAAATGGAGTGGCTTTGGCTGTGGTGTAAGCCAGATCCTCAGCGAGGGCAGGAAACCAACCATCAAGCACCGCTGACTCTGCAGTCTTTTCTTTCGCTGGAACAATAGAAACACCAGAAGACACAATCACCTCCCACGCAAGAATCACACCTCAAGCTCTGGGGACTCTGTGAACCATGTAGAAAACATCTTACAGCTTTGATCCATGTGAAAATTTAAGTATGTGACGCGGAGTTCAAAACACGCTCAAGCTTTCTGAGCCTAAACTCAAACAACTAAGTATGATCAAGACACTGTAGCACAGAAGACACATGTGGGGAGGAAGACACCATGCATCTGCATGCACATACATAAACTGAGAATGAACAAAAATCAATTATAAAAGTAGTTCAGAGATGTATGCAGTCTATACTTGGGTTCAAACTTCCTGAAACTCTGACCCTAAAAAGTAAATGAACTACAAGTGTATCAAGCAAACAAATGCTTCACAAACTTACACCTTCCACAAGCTGCTCAGGGTCATACAGCTCTTTGGAGACAACAGCAAAACCAGAACTGGTATCTGCTTGTCATTGTGTGTGCACCCCAAATGGCAACAATGCTCACGCTCCCTCTGTTCACATACAAAGTCCAAGTTATTGGTACCATTTTCTGGCGTCTCAGAGTAAAGACTGTTTAACTCCAGAGAATCGCAGTCCTTCCCTTCTGTCTTCTTCCTTCTTCCACACTCTTGTGCTTTTGCTTCTTAATGAAATGGTAACTAGTCACTGAAATTTATAACACGCATCAGCTAGACTACAATAGCTGAACACCAAAGATGAGAACCACGTTATTTCAAGGCCTATGATCAAAAGGTTTAATTAGAGCCCAGCTGTGAAAGAGTCAGCTAGTCCCTATCCACTTACTTACCCTTCCTCCCACACACAAAAGAAGAGACCTAAAAACGAAGTCCACTGGGGATCCTGCATTTGCCAATACGCTGCTTACAACTGCAGCTACAACCCCCTACTCAGCTTCGCTGCACTGGGATGCACAGCAGGCTGGGGCTACTGCTCTAAGCCACTGCATTTATTCTTGAATATGTCACTGTATTTTGTTTTATTTTTCTAGCATCCTTTACATTACCCTTATGACGTGCTCTAGCAGCATTTTGCAAGTACCACAGAAACATCTTTCAAAAATGCAGGTATGCTCAGTTACAGTACACTACACGTGCAGATGCTAAAGCTGATGTATTCCATTCTAATTATACTAGAACACAGAAAATAAAGTAGATTTTTCCTCTATCATACTAGCACAACTTTGTCGAGATGCAGAGCAACACTTAAATTCACACTCTGTGTGCTGCAATACACACATTTTCCTTCTTATTCAAAACAGTCTTTGCACTAAAAGAACAAAAATCAGCATGCAATAAATCACTTTAGACCAAGTTAGATAAAAAGACTGCAAGCAAGCCTCTAAAAGAAAGCAAAAGCGATGACTTAATTTCCATGTAATAAGCCACAGAAATGTGGAGGAAGGAGGACTCTGCTTTACACCCAGAGCCCCGCCAGAAGTACAGAATTACAGTGTATGTGTTGAATATCCTGAGATTTTTAAGTCAGTAATTCGTAAGAACCACAGCTCCTTCAACAGTAGCACTTTTTGGAAAGCCATAGTAGGTAAACCTCAGATGTCTCCAGACTTTCATAGTATCACCCCATGATCACCTTCTGCTCAGATTGTTACTGAAAGAACTTAAACCCACCACCAAGTGCTTCAGTGCTTTTCTCCTGATTCTGTTCTGAAGCTTTCCCTGCATACAGACTACAAGACTTGTTAAAATGACCCTTTTATTTAAAGGAAAAATAACAACTTTAGCAGCAAGTCCTAACAACCTCTGTAATAGTTTAGGACTGTTCTTTGTCAAATCACTTTAAAGTCTTATACCATCATCTTAGATACTACTATGAATGCTAAGCTGTATTTGGAATTCATTTTATAACCATTTGTAATTCAAACAATTGGTTATTTAACTAAGGACTGACCACAAATGAAAAGTTCTCTATAAAAGTACTGTCTTAACAGAAGTTTCCTATAATGCAAAGCAGGATTTCTCCACATACACCCCTCCAGGCTGGGAAATACAGACCACAAAAATGATCAGAGGGCTGGAGCACATCTCCTGTGAGGACTGGCTGAGAGAGTTGGGGTTGTTCAGGCTGGAGAAGAGAAGGCTCTGGGGAGACCTTATAGCAGCCTTCCAATATCTGAAAGGGGGCCTACAGGAAAGCAGGGGAGGGTCTTTTCACAAGGACATGTAGCAATAGGACAAGGGGTAATGGCTTCAAACCGGAAAAGTGTAGATTTAGATTAGATATGAGGAAAAAAATTTTCACTATGAGTATGGTGAGACACTGGAACAGGTTGCCCAGAGAAGCTGTGGATGCCCCATCCCTGAAAGTGTTCAAGGCCAGGCTGGATGGGGCTTTGAGCAACCTGGTCTAGTGGGAGGTGTCCCTGCCCATGGCAGGGGGGTTGGAACTAGATAATCTTTAAGGTCCCTTCCAACTCCAACCATTCTATCACTATCCTTATTTTTAAAATTACATTTATTTCAAAAGAAATTAAGGATTAAATAGTAGGTAGTGATACTCCTTTTTGTATAGCTAAATAACTACATGAAAAAATGGACAAAATTATACATCACTTTTAGTCCTAATTCAGCCTTGAGTTGAGTAGTAACCTAGAGCTACATCTCCTCAAAGCCAATTCAGATGAGCAGCATTTATTAGTTCTGGTTCTGCCTCAGCCGTGCTCGTCCCACACTGGTTTCTGCAGAGCCACTCAAATTTACCATACCTTGGTTTAGGTTCCAGAAAGGTTTATTAATCCGGGTGCAGCACAAAACCCAGCTACAACAGTACCTCAGAACCAAGGGAGTAATACAGACACGCTCAAGTGGTTTCGTATGTAGGTTGCATGAGGGCTCTTTGCAGAGCTCATTTCAATCAGCCCTGCCAAAGCTATGCTGACCATGTGCAAAGCCCATCTAGTACCTTCACATCCCCCTCCCTAAGACATCCAGTGTCATCTCAGGGTTTCCCTGCCATTTCCTCCCTGTCAACTAGGAGAAGAAAGCTGACTGTAAAACGTATTTTAAGAAAGAACCTATACGATACAATACTACAAACACACACTTCAGTAAATCAAAATTTTCCTCCACCAACAGCTCACAGTCATGGCCAACCATCAGATAATCACAGTTGCAAGAAATTAAAACACGTAACTCCTACCAGTGAGTTCAGCTGCAGGAAGAGACTGTAAAAATGGTAAGAAAGTCAAGAACTGCACCCTTGAAAACACTTAATGAAATTAAGACACATTTACACGGGAAGAAAGAAAAATTAAAAGAAGTATGATATCAAGAGAGACCAGATTGCTCAAAATTTTCTGAAGAGCAGAATTTTTTTCTGATGGACCAGCTAATCCTGGAAACCGTTTCCAAGCACATGGAAGACAAGAAAGTCATCAGGAGTAGTCAGCATGGATTCTCCAAGGACAAGTCATGCTTGACCCACTTGACAAACAACTGGCATGGTAGACAAGGGGAGAGCAGTGCACACCGTCTACCTGGACTTCCATAAGGCCTTTGACAATGTCTCCCATAGATCTTCACAGAGAAGCTGTCCATGTATGGGCCGGACAAGCAGACAGGGACATGGACTGAAAACTGGCTGAATGGCCAGGCCCAGAGGGAGGTGATCAGTGCCACAAAGTCTATTTGGAGACCAGTGACTAGCAGTGTACTCCAAGGGTCAATACTAGGTCCAGTCCTGTTTAACATCTTCATTAATGACCTGGATGATGTGGCAGAGTGTACCCTCAGCACGTTTGCTGATGATACCAAACTGGGCAGACTGGCTGATATTCCAAGGGGTAATGCTGCCATCCAGAGGGAACTTGACAGGATGAAGAAATGAGTTGACAGGAACCTCATGAAGTCAAATAAGAATTGCAAAGTCCTGCACCTGAGGAGGAACAACTCCAGGCACCAACATATATTGTGGGCCACTAAGCAAGAAAGCTGCTTTGTAGAAAAGGACCTGGGGGTCCTCGTGGACACCAAGTTGAACATAACCCAGAAGTGTGCCCTTGACACTAAGAAGGCAAATGGCATCCTGGGCTGCAGTAGGCAAAGTATTGCCAGCAGGACAAGGGAGGTGATCCTTCCCCTCTACTCAGCACTGGTGAGGCCACACCTCGAGTGCTGTGTCCAGTGCTGGGCTCCTCAGTACAAGAGAGATATGGACATACTGGAGAGAATCCAACAAGGGCCATGATGATGATGAAGGGACTGGAGCATCTCTTCTATCAGGAAAGCTGAGAAGGCTGGGACTGTTCAGCCTGGAGAAGAGAAGGCTCAGGGGGATCATATTAATGAGTATAAATACCTGGAAGAAGGATGCAAAGAGGACAGAGCCAGGCTCTTGTTAGCAATGCCCAGTGACAGGACTAGAGACAATGGGCACAAACTGAAACACAGGAGGTTCCTTCTGAACATCAAGAAACACTTTTTCCCTGTGAGGGTGACCAAGTACTGGCAGAGATTGCCCAGTGAGGTTGTAGAGTCTCCATCCTTGGAGATGCTCACAAGCCTCCTGGACATGGTCCTGGGCAACTTGCTCTAGGTGACCCTGCTTCAGCAGGGGAGTTGGACTCCAGAGGTCCCTTCCAACTTCAACTATTCTCTGATTCTATAAAGATGTCATTTGGAGCCTACAACCAAGACCACGCAGCAGTCCAGTTTTATCAGAGGTAAACATTTCGTACTAACTGTAAGGGATTACCACACTCAGTTGAAACACTGGATTAACGTGGTTGCTGGGGAGCAGAGGAAAACAACTCTGAAACTACTTCATGTTTTATTTCGTTTCTGTCAAAAATGCAGATACGTACTGGCAGGAGATCGCAGTGATATTTCTTCATGGATAGAAAAGGTGACATTAATGTATTACAGGGAGAAGGTAAGTGCTCATTTCCTCCTCATTCTCAGCGCTCAAACATGTGCATTATCCCCATGAACTTACCCCATGATGAAAAGGATTGGGAGAAGGCTTTCTTATAGGTATTTTGTAATACACTCTCACTATCCAAAGTGAGGGGAAAAATCAGTCTGTAATGGTTTTGTCTTTTGGAAAAGCACGATACTTATCCACCCACACATGGAAACAGCAGTAACAGACTATACTGGCTTAAGGCAGACTCCCCAGGGGAACCAGTCCCCTACCCTGGCTAATGCTTGAAGATGTCACAATCTTGACATTTTGAGTACAATGAGGTCCTGATTAAACAACCACTTTAATAATAACTGCACAAAGTTTATGTCAGTCACTTCTGGTAGAACATTGTCAGGATCAAACCTCTCCCACATTTAATGAAAGATGTGTGTTAATATTCCTCTTGCCAACGGAAAATTGCAAAAAAGTTTTGAAAAAAAATATTTTTATACAGGACACAAAAAAAAATGTTTCTAGTTCTGATCTCACTTATTTGTCCATTTCCGCCTTGCTTCTACACCAGTGTACAAAGATCAAAGACAAAGATACTGAAAAATCCTCAAATAGCACCAGTGTCTTATGACACAAGACTGATATTTAAATTACTTTTGGACAATCCTGGAAGCAGTCAGTGGTGATTATCACACCCTAAGTTAACTAAGGCATCCATAGTTTGTTTGTTTGTTTGCTAGCCATTGCAATGTCACAGGAGTTACAAAGAAGTGGTTAAAATATGGTAATATAAAGCAATTTCACAATCAGATGATAATAATCAATAATACACTTCAAAATTAGTATCAGGTACTGAAAAAAAGCTACTGCTCCAGGAAGAGGGTACTGCGCCTTCAAAAAATCTTTCTCTAATACCAGTCTATAAGCAGTAATCATTCCAGAGACCAAAACACAGATTTGATTCACTAGTTTTGAATTTGGTCCTATCTCATACATGAACTTTCTTGTCACAAATCAAGTAAGACCAACTATCACTGAAGAAAGCCTAACCCCAAACTTGCCCTGATTCCAGGAAAACTTTCTCTTTGGGCTTATTTAGGAATAAAAATTAGCCAAATCCTCAGCTATCTGAAGCTAATGTCCTATAACCAAAAACTCAGTTCCTGGAATTATTATTAATAGATGATCTTGCCTTTCAGTGGTAAGAGCAAGCACATGACTGACACTTTTCTGAGCCCCCACCTTCAAGATTTAATGATACTCACTGCAGAATAAAGGTGTAACAATAGATAAGATTAGAGGACAATGGGGAAAAGGGAAGAAATTAATTTAAAAGACTTGAATCTTTCCCAAAAAAAGAATACTCAATGAGCAGAACAGGAAATCCTACAATCTCTACTAGATCTGTAAAACTGAAATCTGGCTGGAGGGTGTGGGTGGAAAAGTATTTGGAAGAGTTTACAGGCAAACTACATGCTCCCTTATTGCAGATTCTTGCTCGATTCCAGGCATCAAACAGTAGCAGCCATTAGCAAGTTCATTGTTTCCAGATGACAGGAAAAAAGCATCTGTTTGCTACCAAATGCTTACCCAACCTCAGTTATTCACAGCTTTGTCACCTTAGTGAAACTGCAAGAACCCAACATTTCCCAAGCACAGTACTGCGGTGTTCAAATTCATGCTAATCCGAAACACCGTAGCACAATTTCTTGGCAGCAATGGGGAGTGTGACTGTGACAGCAAGCTGAACTTCTCTCTTCTCAGCCCTTTGAATGAAATTTCTAATACTGTTCAAGGGGCTTGGGTTGTATCTTCAAAACACTCTCTGACGCAGGCCAGATTATCTAAAAGACCACATAAAACTCCAGGATGAAGACTTTTATCAATACATTCCCTTAGCACTTTAAACTGCCCCGTAACAAAGATACAGCTTGTCTGTGTAGGATGCAAAGCCTTTTTGAGGGCTGATCCAAGAGTGTAAAATTAATTTCTCCTGAAGCTAAAGAGGAACTCAAAGTTCACCACCTTCTATCCCAGGTGTATGCTGTTTCTTTGATTATTTTTTTCAAATGGGAAACCATGTGTATTTGAAAATGCACACAAAAGCCTCCCAACAAAACAAGGCATTCCACTGCATATTACTTCTCTACGGATAGAATGAAAGGACAAAAACTTTAGTTAATTAATTAACTGATAGTGACCGACTATACATAAAAAAAGCAGTGTTCCAAAGTACTACAGCTTAGCCTGCCCTTGAACTGCTCACTGGTCAGAGCAAAGCAATCTTCATAATTTATATGTTAATAACTGCTGATGACCCCACTGTGCATATAATTATTTTTATTATATTACATGTTAAAGTATTAGCCACTCTAAGAATCACTTTATGCATAATTTTCAAGCTGTTATTAACTGTGGACTTAGACAGTTGTCTAGCTTTGTTCCTTCTATTTAAAACAAATAGTGAAAAAAAAAAATCAAACAAAACTGCAAGAAACATCTGCTTTAATATTAGCACACTCTTTCTGGTCACTCTTTGGCAAGCTGCCTCTACATTTATTCAGCCAACTTACAATTTTTATCTCCAACAGGAAATACATTAAAGTATTTTTGGGAAAAGAAATCAGAAAGGAAATTATTACGACCCATACTGAACTACACTAATAGGCATTCTGCTACCAGTAAAATTTCTGCTAAGGGTTACTGCTACTAGCAAGAAAGGTTAATGTACTGGAGACAGACAGCTAAAATCCGTGTTGGAAACCAACTGGAGCTCCATTTGGCGACAACAATTGCAAGAAGTGCCTGAAGACAGGTTTTCTTGTATGCTGTAACTGGCAGCTTGCTTGCTGCTCCAGCTGAGGAGACAGGCAGAATTCAGTGAGGAGGAGGAGGATACACATGGCAACTACTGTCACTAGCAGAACACTGTACTGCTGTCTCCAAAGCTGGCAAATACATGGAAACACGGTTACAGCACTTCCTAAGGAAGAAAAAGGATTTAGGTCAGCTAAGCAAGCCAGGAGAAGAATCAAACATACCCTTTCACTTAAACTGTGAATTCTGGGCCCCAGCAAGGTGACTCAAAGAGCTTCAAATAGGCATCTAGGATGCCTATGTCACCAAAGGCAGACATAAATAAAATATGCCACTCTCAGACTCAGCAAGGTACCAGCCACAGCCAACTAGCAGAAGTCTTCAGCTCAGCTATCAGCTCTTGCTCCTCTCTGTAACTTAGGCTTCTCCGACTGGACTGCATGTTGTATGCGTGAATCCCAAGAAGATTAACAGCACAGTCTTTTCTATTGGAAGATGCCTCTGAAAATGCAGGCAAAGGAGATGGAAGAATGGTGGTCTGATGAATCGCAACAGAACTTTGCTGAGAACAACATACTCCAGTTAAAAAGTTTTCTTACCACAGAACCTTTCTTCTGGGGTATCTGAGGTCAAAAAAACAGGTATGTGTTGATTTTTGATACTTGCAGTGCTACAAAAAGCCTTCCCAACCACGCTTGAACTTGAGAACTTGAGTGCATAAATTTTCTTAAGCCCTTCTGTGAAATTTAAAGGATCTGAATGTGCTTCTGGAAGCGCAGGAAAAGGAAATACCAAAATTTCTATCCATTACATATGCACCAGAAAAGACAATTATTAATCTAAAAGAAGACTTCCTGAAATCAAGAAGGCATTTTACATGACTAGATATATAGTAAAAAAAAAAAAATAAAATGTAGGAAATACCATATTACCTTTATGCAAAAAATATAGGACACCAAAATATAAATCTCACTTTGAACAAATAAGAAACAGCAACAACAAATACATACATGAAGTCCTCTACTGTGGAAAAGAGTATTTTTCTCTGTGCCAAGCTTTCAGTTAGATACTTTTACTTAAAAACAAAAGTAAAGAACTAAAAGTAGTCTCTTTTATTGTATTATTAAGGTTTGCTATAACCTTAACTTCTTCTGTTGTTCCTGTAGAATTGCATAACTCATATGCTTAAATGTCCAAAACTGTGAAGACTGGGAAGCACAAAAATGAACAAAAGAAGTTTCTTCTGCTTTCATTTTGTCTTAAAACATATTCCAATAACTTATTTCACTCTGAACATCTGATTTCAAATGCCAAAGTATTTGTATTTATAACAAAGCCCAGGAAAGAATGAAAATTTTTTTATGTACTCTATGTCAGAATGTGAGCTCAGAAACTTTACAAAGAGAAATCTCAGCACTCTCCTAAAGAAAGTAGAAATATCAAAGAAAACAGTAGTTTCTTTGATGTAAATTCCTGCTTTGTATTAAAGTATAAACTACGTTAAAAAACCCAGCCACCTTACTTTTACAGTATGCAGCCCAGCACTATTTTTAAAAGAAGAAATGTAGCCAAACCAATTTAAAAACCAATTTTAAAAAGAAGCTAACTGACACAATGAGGTTTGGTTATTCTTCAAGAACAGCAGGCTTCAAACAAAAAGGCTGTGTCCCTGTGAAGAACAAAGATGTAGTATGTCATTATAAATAATTATTTCTAAGCTTGTATGACTTCACTGAGTCTAAATAAAATGCAGACTTCTAAAATCACTTTCATTTAAGCTGTATATTTGGAAGGAAACTAAGACTGGCTTGTGTAGCATGACTTTCATCTATTCTATTAAGAATGCTTTTTATAAACTTGGACATTAGGGGTATTTAAGTAAGGATCTCTGTTCTTCAGACCACGAGCATTCAGACTCTTAACAATTGCAAATTAGCTTTTTGGCAAGAATTCTTATCAGTGGCTATTAAATGTAGTCCCTCATATATCCTGATGGTTTTGGGGTGTTTTTTTTAAGAAAAATTACTATCCTGTTGACGAAATATCGTGATATCCATGAAAATATCGAACATTAAGTTAACTATCTCTAATAAAACAAATTCTCTCAAAACTTCCAAAGCAACTTGAAAAAATCCTGTTAGCGAAAGATAAAAGTGAGACGAACCCCTCAGGTTAACTTAAAGAGATCAAGACAAGGAAAACCCCTTCCAATTTTCATTACATGCCAGACTATGAAATTTAATTCTTTACCTGAAGGGAGACTCTTAACCATGATTTATAGAAGACTCTGGATTTCTTAAAAATAATAATAATAATACAAAGTCTTTGTACTCTCATCAACCATAAACTAACACCTGTATCTCACATTCCTTTTTTCTTTCTGTTAATTGTACTTCATAGAATATTTTGGAGGAGGTCAGGGGGTAATTCAGAATATCGGTTTGGTATTGACACCGTATGTAACTATAAATTTGACTTTGTTTTCAAATCAACAACAATTTCTTTGTCCTTTCACAATATTTTGAATAAAGAAATGTTTCTTGAAACTTTAATTCAGCAAGCCTTCTCAATAACTTTTGGGTTTTCCTCCAAAAAGCTTGGTCCACTAGCTTAGTGACTGCTACGTTAAATGGACTTCTTGCACTTACATTAGTTGATTTAATAAAAGGCATTTCTTCCCTTGCTTATAAACAGATAGTTATAGAAAATTTTCCTTCTCTATTAGCACTTTGGTTGAAAGATTTCCTGGTTCTTTTAAATTTTGAATTATTTTTCCACTTCAGCTTTCAATTTGAACAGAGTGACAGTTTTCTCACATATTCCACAAAGGGTCTGGGCTATTTTTCCACATGGTGTTTCCAACATAGAACACTCTTTTGTAAAACTAAAAATAATTTAACAAAGAGCAGCTATAAATGAGTTTGTTTACAAGTACCTTGTAAACCTCAACATTAGTTTCAGCTTTTAGCAGCTTTAGAAACATCCAGTGATGTTCAGACACCTTGGTATTGTCCCCTACCCCTCTGAAAAACCAGAAGTGCTGCCCACTCTCCCCTGAAGCCCACAGCCTATGGACAGTCCCAGCAAGAAAGGAAATGAGTTATTCCTATTTTCTGCTCAGCTAGTCACCCCAAGATCCAAAACGCCTCCAGTTGCTGTGGTGGCTTCTCTTTTCAACACAGCAGGAAACTGGCTTATTTTGGCATTGATTTGCTCATCCCCAAGGACAGTCTTGTTTGTTTCTGCAGTCCCAATGAGACAGACCAGCACAGTGTGCAATACCTAGCTAGCACATCCCAGTTGCATTTGAACAAAATCTGTGACACTTTGGCAACAATCCCAACAGTGAATTATAGCCAGCAAAGTCAGCCCAGCCTGGCAAGCACCAAAGGTTAGGGAAACACACCAAATACACTAGCTTATCACTGATAGTTTTGCGCCTCTGTCAGAAGTGGCCTAAGCACAGTCAAACTCACCTTCAAGACAAACAGTTGACCTCAAAAGGTCTTTTCCAGCATTTTGGGTTTTTTTTATGACCCAGAAGAAGTCAGCAAGGCTACTACATCTTTGCAAAATCAGGGCCTTGAGAATTATTTATATCTGCAGCTGCACTTACTGAGAAGTAATAGGATTTAATTAATACCATGGTACTTGCCTGCACTAAAACTCAACAGTATTATTTTTATAATGCAGATATTAGACATCTTCTTACTTGTTAGAGGCTGAAGCATGTTCTAGCATTCACTGTTTTATTACCCTTCGCCTGCCAAAATTCTTGAGGTTCTCCTAATTACTCTATCTTCTTTTAAGATACTACTACCATGAATTTCAGACTTTTGTCTCCAGTTTCTCTTAAATGTACATTTATACTGACATCTGTTTTCTCTGCCACTTAAACTGTAGCTACAGAAACATTACAGTGTTGTAAGTGTGGGTTTAAAGCCAGAGAGGCTACTTAACGTAATTTAAAAAAAAAAAAAA
>KZ506070.1:0-15797 GCA_002844005.1 Limosa lapponica baueri | reverse complement strand
CATTCCATGATGCAAAAATAAAAAATAAAATAGGATACAATAAGTAAAAATTAAATTAAATATTTCTTTCTCTTATAAATAAATAAATAAAATGAAACAATACAATTGAAAAAAAAATCTAACCAAACAGATAGTATAAATTATCTTCCCAGGGGAAAAACAAAAAATCAAGGAAAACAACATCACTTTACCTTAAAAACGTAATTTAATACTATAGGATAATTGGCTCAGTTAGAAAGAGAGTAACAACAAATAGCTAAAAGTCAAACTCCCATCAGTATCAAACTTTGTGACAGATAGGGTTCCCATCTTCCAGTTACAGAAGTGTTGAACTGAACATACCATAGCATCCAAGGGGCATTCAAGAATGGATGTGGTCAAACAGAGGTAAGTACCAAACAACATAAAGGATAGTGGATACATATTAACATAAATAATTAAATGGCAAATAGAACATGTTTAGGGCACAGGGATTACAAGGCATATTCCTGTCCTCTGCCGCTGTATGAATACTCTCCAACTCCTGCCTAGTTTCAGTCATAAAGCACAGCCACTGACACTTTACAGTGGAGAAGTGAGTTTTCACTTTTGAGAGCCGATTAACCATCACCCTGTACCATGTTAATTACCTCCAATATGGGCAGAATGAATACAAAGCGTTGTTAAGACACTGTCAGATCAAAAACTGTTCCCAAAGACAGACCACTATACAGAAAGCAGGACAGTGAAAGACCGAAGCCCTTGCTTTTTAGTGAAACACTGCTGCGCATGATAGAGAGGAAAAGTACTTTTCCTTCCTTGTCTTGCAGATGCCTGTATACCTGCCAGAAAAAAATACTCCTGCTCAACTTGCAGGAAGAAAAAGGTTGGGCCCCAATCCTGCACTGTAATCAGGGAGGCCTTACATAGCTTTAGAAGATTCCTCACACTGATCCAGCTGCCAGACTTAGTGCCTGAATAAATAAAAAAAAAAGATACATTTCCAGTGTCTTAGTCTGTTTTTCCTGCAGCTCTCCCTTCATAAAGCTACCATGCAATTCTTAACTTTATCAGGTCCTTTACAAAGCCCCACTAGGAAAGGAAATATTTTTCTTCCTAATGCCAAAATGAACAGAATAATCTATTTGTGATCATCAGCAACTTAATTACAATATGGTTAGCTTCATGAGATGATCTAAGAAAAACAATAAGACAGTATCAGAAGACACTCCTCCAGGAGGAGAAAAAAAACAAACACAGAGCCTTCTACACCTAATGCTGTAACCTTATGGGACACTCGAATTCCTAAAACAGGGAAAGCAGACACTGTGGGAAATGTAGAAAATAAATAGGATATGTAGACAATAAATTTCAGCAGCATTTGACAGCAATGTTAGGCACTGTGTATCAGAATGCAATTCTTGCTGTTTTGAATACACTACACAAGCAAGGTAAAGGAGGTTTGTAAACTACAAGATAGGATCTTGAAGGAGTATGACAGTGCTCTTCCACAGACTGCTATTCACCACCGCGAAAATGGGATTTGGAGGTAGACGGACCTTGACTCTCCTCCAGTATAACCACTACTTCGTTTCCACTTTCACAGAAGCCTGTCTGCTATCTGCCCAGTTTAAAACAGAAGCAGCCACTGCCAGGCTGTGGCACAAACACGCAATCCTCACGTACACTGTGGAGTGCTGCGTGGTCCAGCATCAGCTGCTGGGAGCAGACCCAGTAACTGGACACCCCTCTTGCTCCCCTGCACCGCAAGTTCTACACACCCAGGACATGAGCTGCTGCTCATAAAACTACTGCCTCAGTAACAAAGCACAAGAAAGCAGCAGAACAGCCAGGCCAACTGCTGGCAACCCTTCCATGACATGTCTGTACGACCATAGCTTTCTCATCCAGAGTAAACTACTGCTTTAATCAGATACATCCAGTCTAAGCTTGTTTAAAAAACAAAAACCTACAAATCTGCAGTGAAGGAAGATTTTTCCTCCCCCTATTCTGAGAGAAGCACAACTTTAAATTATCTTTTCCAACACAAACCTAAAAGGTCACCACTGCTGATCTAATAAAGGCAACATGCAGGGCCCACGTCTTTCAGAGCTGGCATCTCATTACGTGCGAAGGGTTTGTGCGCTATTTAAGTCAGTGTAGAGGATTTATTTCCCAGATTTTGCAGGAGAGATGAGAATGAATTCTATCCATAAACAGCAAAGATCTACTCAAGAAGTTGCAATTTCAAGTCTGTAGAAAGGGATGATAGCTGCAATCTCAGTAAGAAGTACAATACAGTTAAAATATGAAGAGGAGTTGGATTGTATTCAGTAATCAGAAATTACTTTTAAACATTACTGCAACTCAGATAAGAGCTAAAAGCAAAACAAGAACAAGAATTTTCTACCTGTTCTGAAACCATTTTATCCTTTTATATCTTTAAAGAGGGCCAATACTTCTCCATGAAACAACAGAGGAGCCAAAAACTTCGACAGGCATTCCAGCAGTACCTAAGAAATGTTACAAAGAACTGCCCCGCCAGATACTCTTTATTTTCTCATATTGAACGACATCTTCAAAGAAGGAAATCCTGTTTACATTGAAGACTTTCTTTATCCTTATTGCAAGAAATGAAATAAAAGACACTCATTTACATTACAATCATGAACATAAGGAGCTTACCGCTCAGCACGAAGGACGCCACTGTAGTAAGGGTGATCCCACGGCATCAGCTTCTGAAAGAGAATTCCAGCTTATAATTACAATAATGGCCAACAAGTGAACCCAAAGTAAAAGTTTTGTTTCCTTTGAATATTTTTGCAGTTCGAACAAGTCACAGAACTTTAAAACATAATGGGAAACATTCAGTGCTACAAACAGCATTGGAACATTCAGTGCTAAAAACACCATTAGAAATAGCATCATAACCTGAAACCTTTTTTTAACATTTGCTTATTCAAATATATAATGGGACACCATACCAGATGTCAAGAAATACACTCAATTCAAATAAAAAGATAAACCTCCTTATGTACAGAATTAGGATACATACACTACAGTACGCAAATTGGACAAGCATCTAACCTAAAGTACAGTCTTTAGTTTTCAAATTAGTCTATTAACTAATTCAAAAAAAAGCAATATTCACTTTCAGCACTTTATGTCTTGGTTATCTCAGTATCATTTTGTATAAACCAACAGCTATCTTACACTCAATGCTTGGTTTTAACACAAATACCAGCTAAGCAGTCAAAAAGCATTTGAAGCCTGAAGACAGCAAGTTTCTGTAATTATACTACACGTTGTACACTAAAATAGCTAATTTTTCTTGTAGAACAGGTTAGCTTATATTATAATTTTAAAAAGAAACAAAACAGAAAACCACACACAAAAATTTAACTTACTGAATTCTGGGGGTTCAGCTTCATTTTCACCTGTGTCATCATTTCAAAATCTTTTTGAGTTCTGAAAAATATTTTTATGATTAAAGTGTTAGTGAAAGATTTTTGAGCAATGGAATAGAGTATACAATAATACTCCATCCTAACAAAATACTCATTGTCACAGACTGATTGTACAGTACAAAATGGCAATCCTATATATTATAGTAAAAGAACTTTTTCATTCTGCTTCTGTCATTCAGGTACCTTCAAACCAAGTCCTTCTTGCTCTGGTTGTACACCTCTAAAGCTTTTTCTTTCTTACAATACACCGCATTTATACACAGTGATGAAACCATTTTGTGCTCTTTGAAGGAAGAAGGACAAACAGGGGAATTTCCTTATAGATGTAAAATATATGGAGTTGTGTGTATGGAGAGAAGACCAGGAGAAGTGTTCTTCAACACTTAAACTTGGTCTTCTTGTTTGCTGTTGCCTGCGTTTCTCGGCACATGACTTCTTGCATTCAGTTCTGGGTGTTCGCTGATCATAGACACAAAATTTATTCCAAGCCGATAGCTTCCCTCAAAACTCTGAGAAAGTCTTGCTTTTTGTTTCATCACAGCATATAAACAAGCAGCACTAACTGACTTATTAGTGCACAAGTCCCTCTATTCTTGAAATAAAGAGTATGGCTCGAAAAATAACTTAGTGAGACAGACATACCTTTTAGACAACTTGTCAGAAAGCTTCTCCAGAAACCGTGTTACTGTTTCTAGAAGTAAAATGGGGGGGGAAACAAGAAAGTGATTTCTTCCCTTAAAAGATGTTAAGTTTACATCAAAACATTCCAAACAAAACAAGCTGCCTTAGAACAACAAAGTTCTTTTTAGAACAACAAACTACTCCATTGACCACCGTGCCACCATTTCAAAAGAATTTAGTACATTCATTTTGTTATATGCTGGGATAGTGTCAACTTCATAATCTAAGGAGTGAGTGCTGATTCTGAACAAAAACACTAGTTCCTCCTCAGCGAGTATTGCCATTTATAGAAGGCATGAGTATTGCATACAGCAAAAGGTAACCACAGTAAGATACCTCACTGGAAGAAATAAGTGTAAACTTGGCAAGAGAAACTAACAACTTTTGACCTCATACCTAACATAGTGCATTTGATTTCTCTGTATGTATGTCCTTCCACACATGCCTTATACCTGGAGTTTCAGCCATTGTTCCCTGAAGAGCCCTGTGGGCAAAGGTGTCGTAGCCAACCAGCTGTGCCAGACTGTTTCGGCTAGCAAGCAATTCTTCTAAACGGCTCAACTGCTCAGCGTTTGGGTAAAGAAAAATCTTGTAAGCAGCTTCTCGCACCTAATTATTAAAAATTTAAAAAAAAAAAAAAGGGTCACATTACAACAGTGCCATCTTTAAGGGAAACAAGCGATACAACTGAAGATCTGGTGTTACAGCTATGTTTCACTGACGTTGTTGGGAAAAAGCCTAAAGTCTTTTAACAACAGTAATTAAGACTGCCTGACAATTACTGCTCTCTTATCCATTAAAGATGGAATGAGGAAATGCAATGAGACAATCTAACAGATCAGGACTGCCAAAAGGGGTCCTGTTCTCTAGTCCTGTCAACAGTCCCCTCTTTGCTCATTGCCTCCTTCCTTCTGCCAACATCTGTGCTTCTCAGACCACTCTGTGTGCTGTCTTAACTCACTAAAACTTCTGAAAATAAACCCAAAAGAAAGCCAAATTGTTCTCTGCACGGCAGTTAAGCTGGCTTGTGGAAGGATCTGATAAGAACCAGACACAGGGTCAGGGGAGAAAAAAAAAAGAGGAAGAGAAAAGCCTTATTTCTTTTGAAGTAGCAAACTATTAGTCTGCCCATCTGCCCACAGACAATAAGTCTTTCTCCTATTTCTAGTTTGGGGATTTTTGTAACTCTCAAAAAAAAAAAAAATCACCTCGAGCCTCAGAAAATTTGGTAAATGCTTTTTATGTTTCATAAACCAATTGAAGTTAATCTTTATTTTGTACATATGGAATAGGCCTAAGAAATCCAGCAACAACTTATGCTTGTCTTCATTTGAAATGAGCTTCTCTCTTGGATCATATATCCAACAGGAATGCAGATCCTGGGTTTATAAAAAATGTGACCATAATAATTCACAAATCGTTTCGTACCTGTTCCATTTCACCAGGCTTTCATTTCAAAAAAAGCAAATAAAGTAAGTGAGATGATTCCCCTTCCTCGAACACAGTTCAGCAGTGTGTCTTTCCAGCAAAGGCCAATAGCTTACTAGCTTTATTAGAAAGAGTACACCCATTTGGTCTGTGGATGTGATTGCTTCCCTCAGCTTGGTACTATCCAGATTATATTTGGAGCACAATGCCCAGATTTGGGTTCCCCAGGACAAGGAAGACACTGACATACTGGAGTGGGTCAAGCATAGTTCCACCAAGATGTTTGGGGGCCGAAGCACATGATATAGAATGGAGGCTGAGAGCTTGGTTTGTCCAGCCTAAAAAAGAAAAAGCTCAAAGGAGATCTTAATCTTTATATACTTAGCCGTAGGGCACAGAGAATACACAGCCAGACTTTTCTTTGAGGTGCAGAGCAAGAGGAGAAGATGTAAGAGACACAAGATGAAAGAAGAAAAATTCCAATTTGATATAAGAAAAGACCCCAATAGTGAGGGTGGTCAAACAGGCTGCCCAGAGAAGTAACTGAATCTCCATCCTTGGAAAGTGTTCAAAACCCAACTGAACATGTCACTCAGAAACCTGATCTACTCAGTCCTGCTCTGAACAGGATCAGACTCACATTAACAAGCTCCAGAGGTCCCTTCCAATCTGTATTATATAATTTCCAAAGAGCATCTCCAAAGATCTGACTCGGAGAACTGCATTCTTTAATTGATATATTACTTATAGCTTCAGTAGCAATTCTACAGATCACCCTATTTTCAGGACAAGAGTTTAGAGATGACACACAATGAGTGTTGTTCCTTTATTTACATCCTATCAGTGCCATAATTTAATTCATTTTTAATGTCTTACAGAAAATAAACATTACAGCTTGGATTCTACCACAGTTAGCTTTTCTTTTTCATGACAAACAAGATTTCAAAGTCACTTCAATTATTTAACTATATAGGAAGTGAAAACAGAACACTCGAGTGTTGTAATATACTTGACTCATATCTAAAAGACTAAGGAACCACTGTCACATTTCAAAGAGTCTAAATTAATTTTCAATTTATAAACAAACTCTAAATTAATTATTTTTAGAATAGCATCATCAGTAATAACTAAAATATAATCACTGAGGATAATTCAGGTCAGATGAGACCTCAGAAGGTCTCTAACCCAACCTCCTGCACAAAGCAGGGTCAGCTATGAGGTACGACCAAGTCGCCCAAAGCTTTTTCCAGTCAGGTCCTGAAACCCTGCACAGATGGAGAGACATCATGACCTCTCTGTTTCACTGCTTGTGTAGCCTCATCAGGAAAATCTCCAATAGGCATTTCTCACTTCAATGTGTGCCTGTTGCCGCTTGTCCTCCTGTCATGCACCACTGTGAAAAGTCTGGCTCTATCTTCTCCATGATACCCTTGGAGGTACTGGCAGACTGCTGTCAGGGTCCCCCAAAGAGACCTCTGCTACAGGGTAAACAAGCCCAGATCCCTCAGTCTCTCCTCACAGTGCAAGCACTCCAGTTCCTGGTCACCTGCGTGGCCTCCATTGAAGTCACTCCTGAAGAATGATGAGTAAAGGGCTCTAATCTCTTCCCTCTGGCTCTGCCCCTGATAATGCAGTTCAGGATGCTGCTGGCCTTCTTTGCTGTCAGGGTCACTGTTGACTCACGCTCAGATTGCTGCCCACCAACCCTCTGGGCCTTTTCCACAGATCAGACCCAGCCAGGCAGTACCAGCCTGTACTATTACCAGGAAATCTCCTTTTCCAGGTGCAGGACTTCGCATTTGTCCTTCTTGAATTATAGAAGATTCCTACTGAACCATTCCCTCAGCTTCTAGGCCACTCTGAATGTCAGCCCTGCCCTTCAGTGTATCCATTGTTTCTCCCAATTGCGGGTATCACCTGCAAATCTGGTGGGTAAGCACCCTGTCACCTTCTATAGATCATTGATAAAGATCCTAAACAGAACAGGTCCCAGGACAGACCCCTGCAACACTCTTCTCATTACCAGCCTTACAGTAGAGTACAACATTTCAATCGCTACCCTCTGAGTCTAATCATGAAATGAGGTATTTTACCTATCTGGTTGTCCACCAACCCAGACTGTAATCTCCTGGCTTGGATTGCTTCATTATCTTCCTAGGGATCAAAGTGAAGCTAAGTTGCCTGTAGTTGCCCAGTTTGGTGGGTTTTGGCCTTTCTGAAGATGGGTGGAACATATTCTTTCCACCAGTCATTTAAGTTCTTTCCTGATCTCCACAGCTTACCAAAGACAGCAAGCCTTTCAAGGACAACAGCCAGTTCTCCCTGGATCCTTGGATGCAGCCTGTCTGGTCCCAAGGTCTTGTACAGGTCAAGTTCTCTCAAACTGGATCCTAATCTATTGCTGGTTGTTCTTCTCTTTGTACCCTCTCACTAAGCACAGTGGGCTGGGGGAACTCACTGGTGTACATGAGGCAAAGAAAGCGATCAGTATCTCGGCCTTATCTGTATCTGCTGCCACTAAGTCACCCAGCGTAGCACTGAGCCCACCTTTTCCTCATCCAGCCTTTCAGTACTAATGCAGCAGTAGATACTCTTCTTGTTGCTTTTGATGTCCCTTGCAAGACTCAACTGCATTTGAGCTTTGGCCTTCCTGATATCATCCTTACATGTACAGGTAATATTTCTAAATTCCTCCCTTGTATCTTGTACCTGCTTCCATCTCCTGTCTGCTATCTTTTGGAGATGAAGCTTTGTCATGAATTCCCTGCTTGCAAAGCCTGACTCCTGATTACATGTGCTTGGCTTTCTAAATACCAAGATGTGCTGCTACTGAGTATCTTAGTATCCTCATGCAGTTGGATGATACTATCTTTAAAGAACTGCCCAGCTTTCCTGAGCTCCTTTACCCTTCAGAGCTGCATCCCATGGGATCCCACCTCCCAGTTTACTGAATAAGCTGAAGTCTGCTTGCCTGAAATCCAGGGTCTGCATTCTGCCCCTCTTCTTCCTCAACCCATTCAAGATCTTCACCTCATAGCTGCCACAGTCAAGGCTGCCATTGATTATTATGTTCTAAAACAGTTTTTCCTCGTTAGCCATAACATCACCATGAACTACATGCATTTGCCTCAATAACAATTAAAATAACTGATATGCACTTTTGCTGTACAGTATGCCAAAGCAAACAGGGAATACACACCAGATCATCGGGACAATCAGCATGCAGACCAGCGACTTGTAAGTGATTGCCTTCAGCTGTAAAATTATACCGAATATGCTCTGGCAAAACATGTTTGTCAATCTTGTTGGGCAGGTGAGCTCCTGTCAGAAATTCATTACATAAATCCAATATTCTGACGTTGAGGTTGACTGCTTTTCTACGCTGTAAGAAAAATAGTACAAAATACAGAGTATCTTCAGACATAGTATAAGCAGAACTCAAAGTTTCTAAAACCTAAAGGACTTTTCCAGAAATTAAGCGGAAAATACAACATTTAAGATTAGACCTGCAGTATCACCACAATCCTAATGTAGGGCTAAAGTCAACAAGATTGGCTGCTCATACAGATCAATAATTTCATAGAGGATTGAAATTTGAAAGAAAATGCCTATGTTTCTGCAGTAGGAAAATGTACAGTGGAGTTTAGGTAGAATTTACATAAGCTTTACTAAGCTGCTTGGAAAGCATTTATAAAACTATGCCTAATATGATTGCTATGTAAAACACAGAGGAGAAAAAAAGAAGCATCATTGAGATTGATAAATCCTACTAGCATCCTGAAATAGATAGAGTATCATAATTCTCCTGTTACTGTTTGCATTGCACTATTTTCTGGAGACCTCAGGGCGGTTTTGGTATTTCAACATTTCCCTGAGGAGTTTGTGATGTAGGTTTTAGCACCATCATTACAGTACTTCACACATTTAACCTTACTGTAAGATTTGCTTCAGTGAACTTGAGATATGCTCTCTGTTGCCTGTGGGTTCATAACTCGAAAATGCTGAGGACACAGACACAACAGAGTCCGAAAAATGCCAAAACCTGCAGATCTTGGTCCTCTCATTCCACCTTTACTCTTCAAAACATATCGTTTGAGTTTTATTTTAAAAAGCAGAAATTCTTTGTAGCAGAAGGAAATTTCAACTTATGGTAGTGAAGGATATCTAAAGTCTGAAATGAGAATTGGAAAGAAACACTGAGCAGCAAGCAATAGAAGGAATAGGCAAGGGAGGAAGAAGAAAATGTGCAAAATGGGCAAGAGACATTTTAACTGAAAGGGGATGAAGCACCGTAGAACCAATAGTCAAATCAGAGGTAAAACCCGAAGTTCAAGTTTCAGAGTTGTTCTTTGTACAAAGTAATTGTTAAAATATATTCTAGAAACATTTTCCAGGTCACAAAACACCACCACAACCATGACCTTCAGAGTAACTTTACCACCTAAATCCAGTAAAAGAAACTTTGTACAGATCTTTTTGGAGGGCATGATTCAAACAAGATAGCAACTTTATACAGGGACACAAGCTATGAACAGACATCCAACAGAGCACCCACACCACAAAGCATGGTGAAAGCAGATAGTTTTGGCAAATTCACCACCAACTACTGCAAAAGCATGTAAAAGCTCCAAGAGATGTAATCAGACCATGCCCAGACATTCACTTGTGCACAAAATTTACAACTTCTGGTTATGTGAGCACCAAAGGAGAGCCTGGACACACACCTGATCCCTTCTAAAACACTCTGCTTGATTAACCTGTCATCACAGCACAGAGAGTGCTGCTTTCCCCTCTCTGTAAATAAGTTGTTCAAGACAGTTAAGCACTTATTTTAAATATCTGATGAAGACATCAATCAAAGGAAGCAGGTTCACAGGTCTTGCTTACAACTTTTCAGAACAGACAAAGGAAAGATGAGGGCCAAACTGGGAAGAACAACCAATAAATATCTAAACCAACAGTAAAAACCACACTTTAGAAGTGATTTAAAATAGAAAAAATTAACAACTTTTGAGAAGACAAAATTCCTCAGAGGACATACTGAATCACATGCTTCATATCCCATGTTTCATTATCTGATCTTTGTTAGTCAGGCAAATTTCTGTTCATATATTATAGCCAAAAATTACCTTTTCTTCATCCAAATGAATGCCACTGATCTCAAAATCAAACATAAAAAGTTCTGCCACTCGCCTAAAAATACAGTAAATCCCCGTTAAAACAGCTTCATTTGATAGCAAGCATAATTTCTTCACAAATTTTGCCCACAGTAGTTATTTCGGTTTGATCTCTTTTACAGAGAATAACAATACTCATATAACTGTGTTGTTATTATGGACACAGACTTCCTATGTTTTAGGTCTTTAACAGTGAAATAGGATTATTTCTTTGGAGTTATTTTAGTCATCTGCATTGAAAATATCCTTCAAAATGCCACTACATTTACCTAGATGTTTAACCAATTTGTGCAAATTACCATTTTAATTTGACACTTCATTTATTCTAACATCAGAAAAAGGCCTCTTCAAGTCTAACATCCTTGATTATGGGGAAAGAAGGAAGAAGGAAGTAACTTACTCAAACATCAAGCTTGTCTAACCATGTTAGCGAAGAGATAGTTCAAAACTATAACTGAATAAGCATCTAATAAAACATTTTACAGCAATCATAAAGTTTTAAATAAATACCGATTATCTGATTTTTAAAGATAAAAGTAAGTTTCTGTAAATGGAAATCAAGTTATAGTCTGTTCCCAACTTTTATTGCTAAAAACATCAATACATACATCACAGTACAGCACCTCATTCTAATCAAAATGGTGTTAAGGACTCTTTTTTTTTTTGCAGATCTCAGTTATTCAGCTTAAATATATCTTGTGCTCTAGTCACAGAGACATCCTCCAAGACTATGAAACTACAAACTTCTTAACTCCTATGCAGGCAATTTAGTAGTGACAAATTAGTAACAGTGATGTGGTGTACTTTCCAGTTGTATTAATTAATTTAACAAAACACAAAATATAAGCAAAATAAAGAATAATATATACTATCTAAAAAACTAGATCAACAAGCATCGGTAAGTACCTGGTTTCTGGATCTAGAGAACTCATAACAACTTCATCAGCTAGCAGACGTCTCAAACTTTGACACAGCTCAACATCTGTATTTAATCTGGAAAGATACAGAGTAAAAAAATTACACATTAACAACAAACACTAATATTTCAGTCTCTTGGTATTACTTATTCAAAGGCAGAGCTTTGTATTTACTGAAACAACATTAAAATAAAATTTGTACACATAGAACATGCGGACAAACTGGCATGGAAACAGGTCTTGTGCATCCAATAGAAAAATACTTCTGGATGGCATTTTATGGCAAATATGAGCAAGTCTAAGACTGACAGGTTATTTTTTATGCACAAAGATAATCATGGCGAGAGCATAAAGGTGGAATAACTGCTTTCTAACCCTTATTTTAAAGGATTACTATGTGGGAATCACAGTGGGAAATGAAACACACCCATACACATCAGTGTAGCTGCGGTGGGCAGCAGCCCCCAGTCTGACAGTCTTGAGCAACAACTTCTTAAATCAGCTGAGATGCAGGAGCCTCTGCAGCCCCATTTGTAAATCAAATTTAATAATTACCAATACCCAATTTAGAGACAGAAGACTACATTGCATCATGCCTGTACTTCAGAAAAGGCTCTGTAGAGAGAGTGCTAAATAAGAAGCCCAGCACTGTGTCAAAAAGTGGCTAAAAGCAGACACCTATTGTTAGTAGTTCCTAAGGGAAACCATTTGCCCGTGAAAATGAACACTCAACAAGAGCTAGTTTTGAGCATTTACAATAGTTCATGAACCTCTCAGATTAATTTATGAATACTTTCTTCTTTTTATAAATTTTAAATCTGAAGTGGTATTCAGATATTAAAGTCATATTGTTATAGATGGTGTGCTCAGTCTAAGTCTTGAAAAATCCAGCTTGAAGTGAAAGATTTCACAAACACGCTGGCAAGACCAAAGCAACAATTTCTGCAGAATTTGATCTTAGAATTCTTCTTTTAGCCAGCCACGTTAGTCACAATGCATTCCTGTCCTCCTTAGGGTGCAAAATGCTTCACTGCCTCTGCACCTTACTGTGGGACACCAGGTCAACCACTCACTGCCCTCCAGTGTTACTAGGAATCCTGAGGGAAGCAGCAGACTCTCAGTCACATTCACAGTACAGCTTGGTAAAGCTTTCACTTAAGAAGGCTACTTCTGATGCCACAGGAAGGGAAGATACTGAAAGGATGCTGTATTTGGAGGTTAAAGATCACCACTTTCCACCTTCTCAGCAGCAAGAGCAGAAGAAATGCAAATCAATTCACTGTAGTGAAGGGCCACAGAGGTAACTTTCACGATTTAGGTTTTAAGATATTGGGGGGAAAAAAAAAGGGAAAAAAAAAGGACATAAAGAAGAGCCAATCTTCAGAAACAGGAGTCTTAAAGAACATTTTCTGTGAAATGGAGTTTTAAATAAAGCATAAGCATGCCAGGGTAGACCAGGCATGTATCACAGCCCTACACAGACACATCCTCAAACACTCATTTTAACGGGAGACTGTACTTTGCTCTTTCACTTACCCCACCCACTGGCTGGAATTCAAGGGGTCAGCAAACCAGGAAAAAATGTATTGTGAAACACAGAACCATTTAGAATCATAGGATCATTCACATTGGAAAAGACCATTACGATCATTGAGTCCAACCGTTGACAGTTTATGTAACAGCTTATATCTTAAAAACAAATTAGCATTTTGTACATATGCTTTACAACAGCTAGTTAACTGTCACAAGTCCTAGACAAATGTAGCTTTGAGTCTTTGGTGGGTTTCTGTAACATGGAGTAAAGTGGTAACTTAAAAACTGTTCAGAACATAAATTGAAACGAAAATAGAACAACCTTTCATAAGAAAGCTAAATCCTTAAATATCTGTAACAGCAAGACCGACACTTTGCTCTCATGTGCAAATCCTTCCTACATATTTTTTTGGTTGATTGCTGTTTCCATAGATGATCATACAGTAGTTTTTTTTAAAGATGCACATAGAAATAAAAAAGAAAAAAAGAAGAAAGAAGAAAACATACTTCTCTACTACGGTACCAATGTTCCTACAAGCTTCTTCAGCAGCTTCTCTGAATGCAAAGTCAGGATGGGCAATTTTCACAAAATCAGCCTGACATAGTAGAAGAAAACAGTGAGGTAAAAAAACAAATAAAAAAATCTTGAATTATATACAAAGATGTACTCAAGTAGTTCCACTTACATTAACATTTATTTCTACAGTTCTGTGCAACCCATTTGCAGAATTTGCTTTTTTTTTTTCCTAAAAAGTAGAGGTTATCGGAAAACTGTGCTGACAGCTATTAAACCAGACAGTGAATGTGTCTTTCAGAAAAATACCTTTAATTCATACGCATCTTTAAAACATTTTTAGTATGGTGTGTCCTTACAACACAGAGATACTCCAATGGATTAAAAATCTTTTGTAATAACATTTAAAAACTAAAATTCTCAATTAAGAAGAAAGCACACCACCAAAACGTGTATAGAGGGTTTGTTTTCAAACCCTTCTTACTCTGGTGTATAGACCACCAAGTTATGCTTTGACATCATTACCTAGTAGGAAGAAATATGTTTAAAGAGAAAACCCACAAATTCTTTCGGATTCAGAACAGGGTTTTTATTTGACTTTTATTTATTAAGTCTCCAAATACTTAAAGGAGTTCAGAAGGCTAGAAGGATGTTAAAAGGGGGCTGGAGAGCTAGGAATATATTTAATTGAAGAGCAGGAATACATTGAAGACATTCAGCGAGACTTTACACAAGAAATTGCATCAAGTAATAATGAAAAAAGTAACTTACCAAGTCTGCTACTCTGCACAAGGCATCTGAAAGCTGATCAAAGATCATTACTGTCTCTGGCCCAGGTGGTGTTGAACATGCCTTCTGGACAAGCTGTTCTGATTCTTGCAATGCTTTGTCCTGTGCTTCTTGAAAACCTTCTGGACAGCTCAGTTCTGGAACACCAAACAGACCCTGCCGTGCAGAACACAATGAAAACACATCACTATTGCCCTCCTCAATTTCTGCCCCTTTGCTTCAGGATGGAATTATCACCACAAAATTTTACCGGAATGACCCTAGCTAGCATATTGTGGCACTTCAATAAAGCGTTCCCACATGAGTGTCTTTGTAGAGAGAATAGTCACAAATTCAGTCAAAGATGCTGGTGTCACAAGAAAACATCTCAATTTCCCAAAGCAAAACCTCACTGATGTTCTTATAACCATGATTGTTCTCAGTGAACCTTAGGAGTTCGGCATCAAAACCTCACAAACTCTCCACTTCCACCCCATAACTTCCTATACCACCCTTTTCTCCAAGCATTTTTTGTCTCACTTCCAAAGCACAGGCACCAGACAAAACATAGGCAGTCCACATACATCCTCATAGGAGGGAAAATCATCCCTCTGAAGGAAAAGAGACTTAGCAAGGAATGTGAGGGCTAAGCAGGAGTCTCAAAACAGGGAATGAGCTGGCCAGCAGCCCTAGATATCAACGGACTGCAGGCAATAGGACAGGGGTCTCAGGCTCATTAAGTGAGCCCCATATACTGGAACTAGATCCCAAAGGAATGATCAGCAACAACTCAAAAATGTTATGGTATGAAATTTTATTCCTGAAGTTCTAACCAAGCCTAGCCCTGTCCAACAGGGTAGGGTAAAAATACTGACTTGGGCAGAGTAGACACAGACAACAGTTATGTTCTGCATTTGTGGAAGAGAGTTAAAGAGGTCTTACAGCAGATCAAACAAAATTGCTAACACTACCTGCTAAAGCAGCTCTACAATACAGACCTACAACCGTAAAAAAAATACATTTAAGATAAAACAGTATTTCTGCAAGCAACACGCTCCCTTTGCAACCGCCCATCTGCAACTTGAGCATCTTCTTACCTCCTAACTACGGCATCTAACAGTACAAGGTACATGATTTCACACAACATCCATCCCTTCCCAAATTTAACCACAGCATCTAAAAATCACCATCTGGATTTGAAAATCTGCAGGCCAGTCACTTTACAATGCATCTTCTGCACCTTCGGCGTTACAGCAGCCAGTTACAGGTTTGCGTGTAGCTCACAAGTATTTATCCAAGTAAAATGAAAAGCTGCAAATTGACAGCTTGTCTA
>KZ506069.1:398062-416386 GCA_002844005.1 Limosa lapponica baueri | reverse complement strand
TCTGATTCTGCTGATAAAAAGCTTTTGTGAAATCTACACAAATCAACATATCAGAGTTCAGAACTGTATGAAGTATACATTATGCAATTCCAACATTCAAGCACATATGTTCACGTGCCTTTGAGTTTTGTTTGTTGTGTTGGTTTTTTTTTTTTCCTTTACTAGAAAATACATGAACCCATCTTCTGATTCTGCTGATAAAAAGCTTTTGTGAAATCTACACAAATCAACATATCAGAGTTCAGAACTGTATGAAGTATACATTATGCAATTCCAACAGTCAAGCACATACTTGGCCATTTTCAGAATCTGAAATCTTTAGTAAATTCAATACTAGATCAACTGTAAAACAAATACCCCTTTCCAGAACTAAGCTGCTCTCCATTCATTAGTCTAGTGATGAGATTCCTATTTAAATTCTCAACATTGTTAATATCCTCAGAAAAGGTTAATCTTGATAAGTGACTTAGAAGTGATCTGTCAGTTTAAAAGTGTAGTGGATCTGATACGTATACCCAACATTGGTTATGCATATTTAAACACTGATTTTAAAGCTTGTGTGGGTTAATGCTGAAGCATAATTATGACAGCTTACAAGTCTAATACCTTACTCTCTCATGACTGATTACTGAGTCTAGAATGAACACTTCCTTTAACAAGGAATGCAACCAATAGTTCTTGCCCCAGACTATTTTGACAATTTCAGTTCATACAAGTGAACTGTGGAAAATGGGTGAAAAACATACTCTGTGACTTCTAGCTATTACACTGTAGCTCTCACAATTCACTAGCTCTGGTTATCACAAGGAACTTGAGCTTAAGAAGAACTTTAGATGCAGCTATTATTTTGCACTATTTAAAAAAGCAAAAGAGTTAGCAAAAATGTGTGTGTTTTGGAGTTACATTTACCTAATGGATATACTATGAATAAAATAACTGAATTTTATGCATTTATGACTCTGCTTTAATATAGTTAATATAAAATTTTAAATATTCTTCAAAAGTTCCTCAGTGATTTCACATCCAACCAGATACAAATTTTCACTTACATTTTTTAGTAAATCAACAGCAGAATATTTTGAGAAATCAATACTCAAAATTGTATTTTTTCTTTTTAAAATAAGTTTGTGAAGATCACAATTATTGGTGATTTAGGAAGTAAAAAAAGCTATTTAAAATTTTTAATTTAGAGAGACTTTTCTGAAAGAAAGTCACAATAAGATACAAAATAATTCTGATAATTTCAGTCCAGAGTCCAGACCCGCCTGGATGCAGTCCTGAGCAACATGCTCTAAGTAATCCTGCTTCAGCAGGGGAATTGGACTAGATGATCTATATGGTCCCTTCCAACTCTAAAAATTCAGTGAAATTCAGTGAGTTGATAACTAGTTTTACCACTTAAATCACAGAAAGGATGTTTTTAAAGGTGCCGTGACTGTGCATTAAATTAAAGAGAAAAATACAGTTATTGGAACTGACATTTTAGAAAGAACAAGTGATTTAAAATTTATAAATACTAACAGGTAAAAATTGATGAGCTGTATTGCAGACATTCTGTCATTTACATATTCATACTGCAGTTGAAGTATTACCATACAAAAACCCTCCCAAACATTTTATTCAGATCATTTCTATTCTCACAATATCATGAGTTCCATAGCGACATATTGGGATATCATAAATGAATGATTAAATTTTAATTAACTGATTTACAATGTACTACTCCACATGTTCTTTGGGTCAGTCTATTTCCAAACATTAAAAGTTTACTGTGTATTTACAGGTATGACAAAAGAATCTTTTGTAGTAGAATGTTGTGGTTTGGGTTGGACTGGCCACTGAAATGAACAACAGATGCTCTCCCCCACCTCTCTCCAAGGAGAGGAGGGAGAGAAAGAGACTGAGGAGTTTAGAAGGAACAAAACTACTTTAATGAAATATTAATAATAAAATAACAGTAAGGAAATAATTAAATATGTATATAGTATATACAAAGCCATATTAAGCTCCCAGGATGATGATCATGTCACCGGCAGGCACAGCTAAGTCCCAGGCTAGGCTCAGCAATGGACAGGAACTGGATTCCGAATGTCGAGTCAGGAATGCACAGATCGAGATCAATGGCAGATGAACAAATGGAGTCCTCCTTGGACGCCAGCCATTGAAGAAAAAGGTCTGACCCTTTGATCCCTCAACTTTTATACTGAGCATGATGCAGACGGGATGTGCATCCCCCAAAGTCCAGGTTCAACTTATCACAACTGATGTTGTGATGGACATAATGGCCATGGCCCGAGCAGGAGACGGGGGAAGGGTCAGGGGGAAAGGGGGAAAAACAGGGAGAACACACCGCCACAGGACGGAATATGCTGTTAGTCAGGTTTGGGTCACCTGTCCTGTCTGCTCCTCCGCTCAGGTGCGACTCCTCTATGCTTTTCTGCCTCCAACCCCCCAACAGGGCAAATAACAAAGTTAGCTGACTTTGATTCTTATAGCAATAAGTATAAGCAGTAGCCTCTCTGCATACTATTCCATGATATTAACTATAAACATAGGACTTATCACTTTGAGAACCAACAGTGTCTTCACAATATGCTATTAATTTCAGAGTTTCAAAGAGTTCAGTTATCTAGAAGAGGCTTAGCTGCAAAGTAAAATTACTGAACAGAAAATTGGTTCTGTTTTACCTCAAACCAAGACATAGAAAAAAGGCAAAATTATTTTTAATATGAATGAGTATTCCCATATCCATTGGCACTTATTTTCTTGCTGTAAACAGATAAGTTGAGGTTAACACCTGGGGCGTGTTCAACAACTAAAGAATTTTTAGTTAGGCTTTGTGTGCTTTACCGTGAAATAAATTATTATTCTTCAGGGCAGCAAATGTCCACAAAAGAGGTAAATTGTAAGTCTTATTATAAACAATACTTTTAGAAATGCTGTAATTTATGAGTTTTGTTGCCTATACAGTTTGGATTTTTGAGTGATGTTTGTTATTATAAGTATTTTCTGAATGCTACTGCAAACAGGTTTCAATCTGGGTGTTCATGAACTGCACACTTGAGCATTTCCATCATTGGTTTCTCTCTTTTGAAGGGTATAAGTCACAACTACTTTTATAACACAGGAATCACAAATAATACTATGGATAACCAACACTGTAGGACTGATGGTCACATGTACCATTTACAAGCATATACAGACATTTAACCAGTTATTCAGAAACATCTTGAATGCTCACAAAAAAAAAAAATACAATATTTTATCAAACTTTATAAATAAGTACAGGAAATACCAACAAAACAAAACAAAACAAAACAAAAAACCCAAACCAAACTTTTTTACTCTAAGAATAAACACTGGAACAGGTTACCCAGAGACTGTGGAGACTCCATCCTTGGAGACATGCCAAACTTAATTGAAAACAGCTTTGAACAATTTGCTTTGTGTGACCCTGCTTTGAGCAAGAGTTTGGACTATATGATCTCCAGAAGTCCCTTCTGATTTCAGTCCCTTAACATTTTTATCAATTTCAACATTTTGCTTCTTTTAAGCTAATTTTCTTCACTATAGCAAGATGACACATGAATGTTTTAAAGAGATTATATGCTTCTTATATATAATCTCTTCAAACACCACAAAGGTGTGTAGGAAACCTGGTCAGTATACTGAGACCTCAGGCACCACAGTACTAAGAGAATTAAAATCTTCTAAGAGAATGTAAACACTAAAATATCACATTTTGTGGCTTTTGTTTCTCTAAGTTTTAATTCGTGAAGCTCAAGTATGAATTTGCAAATATGTCCTTCCTTTTGTTTATGATCTCCATGTATCATCTAAACTAATCAAGGACAGAGTATTTAATACTAAGAAACAGTAGCTTCTAACAATTTTTTGTGTAATGCCTTTCATTAATTTTAAAAATAATCATAAAACCATTTCAAGTTTGGCAATTAAAATACCCTGCCAGTAATTACTAGAGGTATTGCTAACAGAGGCAATTAAAAGTTTGCAGAACAATTGTTCCAAGGTGTTATTCAGATTAAAATGTGAAGGATCATGTGAACATCCCTATGTCTGTCCTAAGTTGGTGCTTTCATTTGAAAGTATGGTAAAACCAGACCTAAAGTATCAAATTCCTGACATAGAATGAATACTTTGAGCAGTATTAAAAGTTATATTGAAATAGATATTGAAATATGCAGTGGATTAACCATGACTAGCTACCAGACCCTCACCCAGCCTCCCTCTCACTCCCCCTCCTTAGCAGGTCAGGGAGAAAACTGCAGATGCTAGAGGAAGTGTAAGTTGAAAGAAAGAAACAGTGGCATAAAGGACCATTTTTCTATTGTATATTCTTATTCAATGTTAACCTTTTTCTTTCTTTAAAAGGAATGATTTTAAGTCAGCCATGTCAGAAGGGTTACTTATTACTGGGAAGCTAATCATAAAAAGCAAAAGAACCTTGAGAAGTTCCTTGTTTAGTATTTCAGAGATATTATCAACACAGAGCACATATAAAAATTACCTTTATACATACACACGTAGAAATTTGAGCACATGTGAACACATATATGCACAGATACCTGATGCAGATGGAGTCCAAGTCAGCCTGGTTTAGGCACCTAACTTTTTCTATCCTACTGAATAAATTGTCTGTGTTCCCTAAGATGTTTGTGAAGGTCTTTATAGACCTTCCTAAACCTTCAGGGTGAGATCTTGTCTGCCTAAGGATTAGGCACTTAAAATTGAGGCCTATAATTTTCCCTGGTTTCTTAAAGCATGATATAGGGAAACAGATCTCAAACAAATTAGAAAATTGTCAATCTCTCTGATAAAAAAAAATTACATATAAATCCTAGGAGAGTGGTCCAAATGCCGTGCAAAACAAAAAGTATTGAGTAAAGTGCAAGAAAGATTGCCTTACTATTCATTAACATTCTAAATTTCTCTTGTACCCCCGTGGGTATTCTGTGGACAGTAGACTAACTTTTAACAGCTGGAATTGAACAAGGAGCAACATTATCTGAATATTTATCAGCTGGTTAGAAGCATATGTAGGAGCTCTCAATTTAGTAACCTAGAGCAAATAAAGCCCATTTCTCTCACTTTTGGGGTAAATTCTGCAACCAACAAGAAAATGTAGCATCATGTCTTCCTCATGCTAGTTTCTATGAATTGTAGTAATTATGCCCACTGAGAGCCCTGCTCAGTTTATGCAAACCTTGCGAACTACTTACCATTCTATCTTAAACACAAATGACCTTCAGCTGCCTAGATGGTTTGCTCAGTCAAAACAGCAAATGTCAAGGGAAATGGTGTTCCCAAAATTCTTCCTTCTTTATTACTATGGCAGAGAAGCAACAAAGGAAGGTAATTTTTTGTGATGGGAATAAACTGGTGAGGGCCAAAATGTGACTGTACCACTCATAGCTAGAACCATGTATGCAGCTACTCCCTGTGAATATGAACAGATTATTAAAATTTAACTTGCATACAGCCTATGAATCTTACATTAGTTTAATTTTTATGAATAACATGTTGTCCCTCAGGAAGCTCTTAACATTTTCCAATACTCTTGAGGCTTCCTTTTTTTTTCCTGCTCCTTCTCCTTGTATTACTACTTCTCTTGTAAAAGGGAAAAGGTGCTTAGTATAAAATTTGAGCATGGAGGCCAAAACACGTTTTTTATTTGAGCTCTTGGTTAACCAGAAGAGCAGTAGTTTCCAGTATAGCTACTGAACAGTCACAGATAATGTTTCTATCAATTCATAGAGCATAAAAGAATTAATGGTCAAATAAATTCAAATAGCTGGGACACTTGAGAATAGCAAGATCTGCTTGTAGATATGGGAAAAGAAGGAAATTACTGTAATTTATAGAGAAATCATCAATCAATAATTATTAATAATCTGTTTATTATAACAAAAGCTTCTTTTACACATTACACCTACAGATACAAGTTCCAAAGAGCAGTATTTCTAAGCAAAATATTGCTGTATTATTCAGCAAAATCTCCTTTTCCCAGAAGCAGTAGTCTGTATGAAAAAAAGGTTATGAATGAGTACGTCAGGAACTCATGATGAATTATTTGCTGTATGGTGTTTAAAATGATAGTATCAAAAAAGTCTGAATTCAAAGTTGATACAAATCAATGCATTGCTACTCATTTTAGTATACCCAAACCGATTTAGAGAAGGGTACTGCGCAGCATATTAGGAATTGTCATAATTTTTTTTGAAAATATGTTTATTTTCATTTTCAAAATATATTTTATAACTTCCCCATAATTTAAATCTGAAAACATTACCTTTTATATGACTGTGGAATTTACATATAGAACAGTCAATTATTAAACTGGATGCTTGTTAAAATGGCCGGAGATAAAAAATAGTTTATAGAGTATTCTACAGTTTTAATATTGTACTTATTGCTCTCCAGTAATTTAATACTATTGTAGATATATTCTCCATCTCCCTCTTTTCCAACTCAAATATAAAAGACTAAATAGATTTGTCCATTTATATTTCAACAGTTGTGTGGAGTAAAGTGTAACATCTAAACTAATAAAACAGCTACCAAAAAAATGACCTTACATCAAATAATTAATGAATACAAACTACCCATGCCCTTTTTGAAGTAGTATGGTAGCTAGGGGTTTCCTAATATGTATATGTGCATGTTCATGATACATGATGAACTTCAAAATGAATTGTATACAGCAATGTGGAAGATCTTGGTATTTCTTGTCTGTAAAGAGTACAACTCTAATGAAAATAGAAATATTGTCAACCTTGGTTCATTCAGTTTTAAATAAATAGCTAGGTATGCAAATATGATAAAAACATCATTAAAATGTGTGCAGATGTCCACTTGCAATCTTTCCCTGTACCTTGACTTCCTATCAGAATCACAGCCCACTGATTCACAATTTAATGCTCTACTGTCTCTTTGCATTTTAATTCACCGTTGTCAGCCTGGTAACAGCAAATGCTGAAAGCTTTAAAGCCCTAGGCCTCCATGACTCATAGATCTTAATATTTCCATCCACAAACACAGTTTCTTATTTCTGTCAGCTAGTCTTTCATCAGAATTGTTTAGTCTCTGATGGTAATTGTCTAGGATGCACTGTGTACAATTACTTTATATTCTTTTATCTCCTTTTCTAAGGTGTTGTGTCAGGTCTTGCACTTTTTATACTGAAAGCAACAGATTAAAAAACCAAGCAAGCAGAGAAACAAAAATAACCATCTATGCCTCCAGCTGGACTAGAAGCTATATTCTTTGAGTTTTATTTGTAAAGCTCAAAACCATGACAGACCTCCCATATACAAACACATATACATGAAACTCTGGCTCGTCATGACTGTATCTAAATAATGTATTTGTTTTGCCCACAGAATGCTGAAGTTGCCTTTCTGTGCTTATCTGGGAATGCAGGAGCCTTAACAGAACTAAGTCAATAACTATTTCAAGAATCACAATTCAGAAACTTTCCACTTAGTTTCCCTTAGTAAGTGATCCATTAAACACTCTCAGAGTATTCTTACTTTAAATGGGTAAGTATCCCACAAGTATCCTGTAAATCACTTGTAATACAGAGCAGCAGCTGAAATGCTCACCCAGCTTGACGATGACAATGCTGAACTCTTGCTTTATATTTTACCTCCCTCAATTATATAAACTGATAGGTTATAGGTTATAACCTAACTGATAGGTTATTACATGAACTAATAAATCATTGAGAACAGGATAGAAAGAAGAGAATGGTAATTAAAGATGTGCAAATATATTCAGAATATAAGGAACTGTCTTTTAGATTTGTATCGAGGACTAATTATTCGGGATTTATCTGATGCAACAGTTTTCTACGTAAAAGTTAAAAATTCTGTACACTTTTTACACCTGTGATTTAAGCCTAGTAGCAAGCCTAATCAACCATCAAGTTTTGAGTTTTTGTCTTGCTAATTTAATTAATTATTTCCTTTAAATCCATGCTGATGGAATTAAGAATTTAACTTGAAGAACTTTTTTTTTTTTCTGAGAATCCTTACTTTAAGTTTAAAGTGAATCACAGAATCATAGAACCATGATTTTAGAGAGTTATTATACAGCATCATCTGGGACAAACAGTGATAAACTATCATTCTCATAAATTTATAAGATCACAGACGTGTCAGGAGTGACCTCAAGAAATGTCCATTCCAATCACCTGCCCAAAGCAGGGTTAGGTCTAACCCTTGCTCAGGGCTTTGTGCAGTTGGGGCTTGAAAACCTGCTATGTCAGAGAACATCCCAGCATGCCAATGTCAAATGACTATTCTACAGGAAAATCTCTTGGGAAGACTTGTATGAAAATGTTTTAGTTTTCAGCTAAATTTAAATAGATAGTCATCCTTAGCAAAAACAAAAACCAAAAAGAAACAAACAAAAAAACCCAAAAATAAAAACAAAACCAAAGTAAGTATCCTTACTTATGTCCTCATACATTTTTTTAAAAATCATAATATTCAGAAATACTATAAATCTCTGTGTAATTGTTAGCTTCAGAATCCAGCAAGATGCTCGAGGAATAAAAATATGTACTTTCATGTTGCTAAAAAAATCTCTGTTACCAATCACATCCTGATTTCCCTTGTTGAGGATGAAGTACAAGACATTCAGACTCATTAATAGAGATTTTAATAAAGTCACCTAATTGATTCAGAAGTTGAAAAAGTAGAAATATTTCTTGGGGACTCTCTTAAAAGCGCTTATGGTTGCCTTCTTAACACTTACTGATACTAGCAGCAGAAGAACACTCACGTATTTCCCCACAAGTAATCAGCTAAATGAGAGGAAGCATAGATAGTCTGAATATATTTTTTAGATTTATATGCAAATTACTATATTTTCTAAAAGCCTCACACTTCCTATTTTGCCTAGTCTATTGCTTTGTGCTGTGAATATGGAATTTCACAGATTTAGAAAAATAATAGTTCTGACAGAGTCAAAGTCCATTTTTATTGCAGTCACAGGGCCTAATTCAGTGTAAAAAATATACCCAGATCTATCATTAAACTTTGAAATAATGTATTACTAAAGCACATTTTATTTCCTTTTTAGCAAACTGTCTGAATAATTTTCATTGCAGTTAAATTTGTCTTCTGAATTAGAGGAAAAAATCTAATTATGTTTGTGTGAACTGCAGTCTTTTCCTAATCAGCACATCATGCCATTAGATTTAATGTGAGGCTCCCTCAACTTTGGTACATCATTCTATAGCGATAAAATGGTTAATGACAAATATGCACTCATAAATGTATAATGTTCTTTGTTAGTCATGGTTTTAATTATTTACTTTTTTTTTTTTTTTTTTTAGGAGCAGTGCTCTTGGACCATCTCTATAAAACTGGATAGTTAAAAGAGTCATTATATATGAATATATAAATATCCATATTACTATATATGGATATATGGATAATATGAATTACCCATACATATTACCACCCCAGAATAAAGGCATACATGACAATACATGACACTGCACCAGAGTATAAATAACAACTGCACCAGAATATAAATAACATAGGTGGGGGAACCCAGGTTAATAGTGCTTTCATTAGAGCATGTATATGTGAGAAAAAAGAAGGGATAAAAATTCTGGAAGAGACAGAGAAAACAACAGAGAAACATTAGACATTGGAACAACAGTACTGCAATCCAGAGAAAAAGCTAAGGAAAAGCTTTTAGTGTAAGTACTGTTTTGACACTGGATTTGAATGCTAGTTGAAAAGCGTACTTGGAGCTATGAGGACTGAAATTATTACCTTTTTGAGAATTCTCCAGTGTTAAAACAAACAAGATTATTTCTAAATAAACAGAATGCAGCTAAACTGAGGTGTGATTCTCACTCTAACAGGCTTTTAACTTACTACCCATGCAAATCAAAAACAAGATCCTTATCATTGGTATCTTTATTCATCTAACTGAGGTCATAATTTAGACTACATATCCATAAGAAAATCTTTCTACAACTGAGAATTATAACAAAAATAATGTAATCTGAAAAAACTTGTCATGCTATTCTGAAGATTTGTGAAGAGAAAATCACAGCTCAATCTGCAGAAGTCATGGTAAAGCGATGAGGAAGGAGGCAAAATTTAGTAAAGGCAGCACTGTATTGATTTTTATTCAGATTGATAAAGCATAATCAACTAAGTTTGAAAGAATAAACATCCTAAGGTATACGTCATGTAGATACAGGGGTGTCTTTTTACAACCATCCCTCTTGAGTTGTTTTGGTTTGGGCTTGGGGTTTGTTTCTTTGTTTTTTTAGATTGTGATTCTGAAGTGCTGAAAGCTAGTAATAGGTTTGAGAAACTGCTAAGAAAAATGAAAACTAATCCTCCCTGAATACTCACTAACTCAAAAAAGGAGATAATTTGTAAGGCAACTTATAGAGCTGCAGTGAGGCTCTGGAGTGATATCAGACTGTGTGTCAATCTGTGAACCAGCAGTCCCCAGCCAAGATGCTCTGCTTGCTTGATACAGAACCATGCAAGATATTTTGTAAGTATTTGTGAAAACGTACTGTGCAATAAAAGCACCTGTACCTCCTTCAGCAAGGTTTATTACAAACTTGCCAAAACTTGCCTCCTGCCAGCAGCATTTGTTTTTACTTTCTTTCTGCTACCTGATTTGGACAAACAGCTTTGGAATTTGAGGAACACTAACCCTATGTTTTGGTGAAATTTTGAGCTTAGTATTTTGAAGTCAGGAGAAGATAATGTGGATTCTTCTATTTCTTGCCAGTGTGATTCAATGGGAATGACATATTTCCCTCAGGGTCTGGAAAACTTTGCTTTCTGTAATAGTTCCTTTTTATTCACTTGATATTTTACTTTTGACTCCTCTAAAATTCAGATAACTTATCTCTGTCCAACACAAATTGATTCTGAACGTGACATTGTTTCGCTCTTCTACCTGTAGAATTTGAAATAAATCATTTCCTTGGCTTTCGGAGTTTCCTTCCTTTTATCTGTCTCCTTTTAATGTTCATATACTTTCAGATCTCATTTCACTGATAGACAAAAGCTTGGTATAGAACAAGTCTACTATTAGAAACAATTAGCTTAACTGTTCTGAGGAAGATAGGATGACAGTCACAAAGCAGGAGAAAATTCCAGTGAATCTTCCAGTTTCATCATTCTTTATTGTCACTTCTAATTAAGATCATTCTTCATTTTCAATATACTACAACAAAAAATTTGAAGGAAAAAATCATTACAGTCTTTTCCATATTATTTGAGCTCTTTGTGAATCAGAATAAATAAACTAAAATGATTTGGTTTTTGCACATAAACATTAAAATGAGGACAAAATATCTGATAGAACATAAAATCTTTGGGAATTAAAGTGTTAATTGTATGGGGCTTACATTGTGGGAAGATCTATAATAATTTTTAACTTTGACAGATTTCATTTGCAGTCTTCACAAATTAAAAATACATTTCAGAGGTGCGTGTGCATACATGTATACACATATATGCTAATATTTATCTATGCATACATGCAATATTTTTTAAACAAGTTGCTTAAAGTTAAAGGATGTTAGCAGAGTCAATGAGATATTGCAAGACATTCATTAAATTGGAGATGATGTCTCTTTCACTTAATAACAGCCACAGAAAGCCTCCAGATACTTTAGCATTTGTATTCTTGGTGTGTGAGCTGATGCAGGCAGGACGCAGGAACAACCACAAAACCATGGATTAAGGGCAAAGAACAAATTTAATCTCAATGCCTCATGGATCAGGGAACCTCTGAAGCAGCACCCGGGCAGAGGCAGGCAAGCAGGGGATGCATGCATCGCGGAGCGAGAGTCCTTATTAGCAAGAGAGTCCTTGTTAGCAAGGGAGTGAGAGAGTGAGAGAGTTCCCACTTGCTGTTTGGGCCTGTATTTCTGGATTCTGGCAGGCAGAGTTTTCTGCTGTGCTTTGATCTCTTCAACAGCAGGGCAAGAATCTCAGGCGTGTTCGATAAGGTGCCCCTGAGTCCATCCCAGGCCTATGTTATCTAAGTGCAGATGTTCTACTTGTTAAGCATACAAAACTAAGCAACAATTAGTGTGATATATGTGTTTTCCAGCACCCCACATGCGAGTCACTTGAGCGTATTTACAGTCCTCTTCGCCAGTCTTCCGTTACTTTCCCCCACTTGGGAACCCCTTTGAAAATAGTGTGGAAGGGAGGTAACTTAGATTTTCTCTTTTGACCTCAACATCGTTAAGACATTTTAGCAAACAGTACTTAAATGCCAGATGCATAAGCAGTGAAATAAGCAGGTACCGGATTACAGGAATCCCCTCACTGAGGAAATGCCCTTAACAAATTAGTTACACAGTAAGCTTCTGTGTTGCTTATTTCTCTTTTTTCTCTCTCTCTTGGTTCTTCTTTTGTTGTTGTTGTTGTTGTTTTTTTTTTTTTGTCCTGTTAAACTCTAGATTCATTCCTGTGGATAGTTCAATGACCAATTTATTGGCACCGTTCTAGATAGTTTGATAGCCCATTGGTTAAAGCAGCTTCCTGGGTAATGTGAACTATGGATTTAAATCTCCTTAAGCTGCAGGGAGCAAAGACAAGAACACTAACAATAAACTGCTTTTCAGAAAGCACTGCTGTTACTTTGAATTGAATTCAGGATTGCCTCAAAGCACAGAGCATAGGCTAAAATGAGGTAGATTGGGGCTTCCATGGAAGAGGCTAGAATTTAAGTGCCACATTGTCAGTGAAGGCACCTAAATTGATTTCAACTTGGTCTGATTTCTTCATCCAGCAATAGACTACCCAGGGTTAAAATTCCTAAATCTGATGGACATACAGCACACAGATTTCACACAGTATTAAACCCCTGAGATGTATTTGTTTCTTTATAAATACATACCTTACATCTGCCTTTGCAATGACTATAGAAAGATGCACTTCCAGCAGCTATATACCAAAAGGTTCATTTCTGCAGTCCTCATCCTGTCAAAATTCTAAATAAAGCTTAAGGGATGTTCCACTAAGTGAAAAATAAGACAATCTTTCATCATGATTTATTTTTAAATTACAGCTGTGTCACTGTGTTTGTATGAACCCCTAGTGCTCGAATTTCCACAATAGCCCCTATAGAAAAGGGGTACATCAAAATGATAAGCAAGTGTAACTGTCATCCTATTTTTGTGAGAAGCTAAGATTTTAGTTTGTTTCAGCTGTCCATGTATTTTAATAAATATAAATAATTTATTTGGCTTTTTCTGTATTCAATTTAGATTTTCATCTGATCAGAGAATGTAAACTATTACATTATGGTACCAGACATCTAATATGCCTGCTTCAATTAAATGCTGTAGGTAAATCAATGTAATATAGTTACATATGACATTAGTATTTAGTTGTCATATTTGATTCATGAATGTATTTTCTTATTGGATGAAATCAATCTTTTCAAATTTGTTAAATATAAAATATTAAGAATAGGAGGGTGTTTGGGTTTTTAGAATGAAAAGTGGTTTTCATTTCTAATCTAGCTAATGGATTTTTTAATGGTTCAATTTCTCAATTGTTTTTGATGGCTCCTACCAAAATTTGTTTCAAGTCAACATCTCTGAGTACTTGCAGGATACATGCCATGTATGCAAATACATGAACTAAATCCATTACAGTATGTTTTCAGTATGCAAATTATAGTTAATGCTTTTTGTTTCAAAGGAATAAGTATTTCACCTTATAGCACTAAATATTTTTAAATGAAAGCAATATTCTTTAAAATAGTATATGCTAATTGTGTCTGCTACCCTTATTTATGTTAGTTAGTGTCTCACTCTACAAGCAGTTGCAATTAAAAAAACCCCAACAACTAAGCAACAAAGCTATCTGTGGAATAAAAAGCTACTTAATGCAAATAAAACTGTCAAATTCTGGCTCTAAATAGACCTATGCTTTTATGAGTTGTTTTGACACTCTGTATTGCAATGAAAAAAGGAGTATTATAATGCTTAAAGTATGAAAAGAGACATGATAGGAAGAGTACCTTGCACCTTGCAGCAAACATAGCAATTTAAATATCTCAAACGATGCTAAATACCCTAGACTTCTTTCACTGTCATTGAAGCCAAAGGGGCACTTTTAGAAAGTTTTCCACATGGTCTATTTAAGACAGCTACTTTAGGATTTGCTAATCCTGTTCCTCTTCATCAGCTGTAAAAGTACTATAGCCAACTAACTCAGATATAGGTGTCTATAATATAAAACACAGGAATTTTACCTTTTTGGCTTAGAGTTGCATTTGCAGTTCAGACTCTGTATTTAAGCAGGGGAAATTGTAGATACAGAGACCAAAAAAAAAATTATGAATGTTGTTAATCATTTGAAATTGCTTTTAAAAGCCCTTTAGTGATTCGAAAGAAACTGATATTTGCCACTGTCTCCTCATGTCCTCAACTCATCCTAGAGTCAGCTGTGTTGGAAGGTTCTATGATTAGTTTACCAACAGCCATGTCTGTGATTAGAGGTGGTAGAACCAAGAGGCAGCTATCAGAAAACTTCTCAATGTGACTATTAGCCTGCAGCTAAGTGCTGATATTTTATTTATTAATTTTTTCATAGCCATGGGCTACTGCTGAGTTTAGTTCCCTGCTATAACTTATTTTTAGTATTTTAAAAGACTACATATTTTAGTGTTTCAATAGACATTTGACAATTTGGGAGGTAGTTGATAAACAAAAATAAAACAGAGAGCTGTGTATTGACCAAAAAAGCCAAAAAAGAATAGTAACAACTCTGAATACAATACTGGTAGCTTGTGATGACCTGAAAAACAGATACTCAAAATATACTACTCTAATGAGAATAATTTAGGTTGATTTCATATTTAAATGGTAGGTTGTGACCCTATATTGTACATAATAACAACAATCAATGATTTATTAATGTAGGAAAAAAACTGGAGTTGTACATGATGAAGATAGTTAATGGACTTTCTCCCAGTTATCTGCCAGAAATACATGTATTTCTTTGTGATGGACTGTACTGGTTCTGGCTAGGCTGGAGATAACTTTATTCGAAGCAGTGGTATGGTGCTGTGCTTTGCAGTTGTGGCTAAACCAGTGTTGGTAACACACCAATATTTTGTCAATTGCTGAAGGGTAGTTGCACAGCATCAAGGCATTATCTCCAAACCCCTGCCTCCTCAAAAATCCATGAACTGGGGGTGGGCAAGGGGCTGTGAGGGGATATTCCTGTAACAGCTGACCCAAACTGACAAAAGGGATATCCCATACTGTATTATATTCATGTTCAGCACTAAAAGCTCGGGGAAAGGAGGAGGAGGGAGGAATGTAAACTAACTGATCCAGACAGTTAGTTTCATGGTGGTTTTTTGTTGTTTTGGGTTCGGGTTTTTTTGGGTTTTGGGCTTTTTTGGGTTGGGTTTTTGTTTTGTTTTAAACTAATTTTCCTGTTTTCTTCATAATATCCATAGACAGAATTTAATCTCATAAGAAAATTTGCCTATTATTAAATTCTGTTTCAAATGCTCTTCTCTAGTACCATCAGCCTTGAAGTTAAAGCAATGAATAACATGTATTATATTGTTAAGCTCCAGGGATAGAAGGACATCTTCATATTAATTTAAAGTCATTTCAGCATTCATTCAAAACTCTATCTCCCCCAACTCAACATATGATAAAGAAAAAGCTAAAAGATATTTTGGTAGGAATGGGAAACAAAAAGAAAAAGAAAAAGAAAAAGAAAAAGAAAAAGAAAAAGAAAAAGAAAAAGAAAAAGAAAAAGAAAAAGAAAAAGAAAAAGAAAGAGGTTGCAAGGTTAGCATACAGGTATTCTCCTAGGACAGGTGAAAGTAACAGGACAAGCAGTTGGAGCAGCAGTAAAATGAGTGGAATACTAACAGATGTATCTAATTAATGGATATGGAAATGGGGAAATATTCACTAGACTATAACTCCATCTCAAGGTTTCAATGGATTTAGAGCATCGTAGTTCTCAAAGCCTGCTGTTAATTTCTGTTAAAATGCTTATTCATTTTAATCATCGATCGCTATTAGTAATAGTTGCTTACATACTTTTCTTTTAGTAAAATGTAAACTCTGTATTATCCATTATTATTCTTGGGCATTATGAAATTTCTAATGTCCAGTGCCCATGTTGCTGAACCTATCGATTAATTATTCAAGTTATCATTAAAAGGAAACTTCTGGCTGGGGTCTTTAGTTATCGCTAGACATGACAGGGGAAGCTATAACACTTCTACTGGAGTGCTTGGTACACTGCTCAGTTTGCACCAGAACTGTATCATAAAATAAAAGCACATGAATTAGGAAAAAAATTTTATGGCTTCCAAGTGTTGAAATGGGACAAAGGAGTCTCCAGCCTGGAGAAGAGAAGGCTCCGGGGAGACCTTATTGCAGCCTTTCAGTACTTAAAGGGTGCTTGTAAGAGAGATGGGGATAGACTTTTTAGCAGAACCTGTTGTAGTAGGACAAAGGGAAATGGCTTTAAACTAAAAGACTAAAATTCCCACTTGGGGTGGGGGGTGGGGTAATATTCTTCAGACAAAACCAGTTTTCAGTTAAATGCACATTTAATTTTTATATCACCAGTTCCAGATAGTATAAATGGTAACTTCATTTAATCTGGTAATGTGGCCATAAAAGATATTTCAAAGTATCCTGCAGTTATTTTACAGCTATAGTGCCTTGGCAAACAAAAATTCATCCTTGGTGTTTGATTGGCTTTAGTGGCACCACTTTATTAAAAAACAAAGCAAAGAGAAGATAGTTTTCCCTTTGGACTACTTACAAGAACAAAGATCAACTCAAAACCTGGGAAATATTTAGTCCAATTTCTGCTCACATTGCATCTAATGAAGATTAAATGAATAACAAAATAGAATATGTACCTTTATGCATTCTGACACTTCCCAGGAGAAACTACTTTTCAGTTGGCTATACTAAATGAAAGCACTTTTAGTTGCCTTCTTGAAACTGTCATTATGCAGGAAAGAATGCAAGACCTCTCATAAGGAAACTAATGCCTAAGGAACTATTCTCAAAATGGAAAATTTGTGTTCTTGTCTTTAATCTGATTTTGTGTGCATTTTATATCAAACACTGCTACATGCTTTTGAGGAGGCCCTCAAATCTGTCTCTTGTTACAAGTTAATATCCTAATTAATAAAAAATAAATTATTTTTTCTCTCTGTGTAACCCAGTGAGTTCTTGACCTGAAGGGGAACAATTTCAACAAAAGTAAATAATTTTTTCTACTCTTCTCATACTTGTGTCAAAAAATCTTGTTTGTAGATTTTCGTCAAGTCCTTTCTTAAAGATAACTAAGTGTTGCGGTCTATTCAGCAAAGTATCTCCCAACTCGTATCACTGTGATCATACAGGCAGTTCTTGGCATGTCCAGCAGCAAGTATTTAGATCTTTATAGAAATTTATTTTTTTCAAAGGTTAAGCTGCACTGGAGTCAGAGTTGCGACGTTTTAAAATTTTCACATTATCCACAAAATAAGAAGAATGGTTTATTGCTTCAGAAGGTCAACTGAGCTCAAGATTTTTTCTCTACAAGTGACTATAACAGGAAGTAACCACATTACTCATAAGAACTTCCTCGGCCTTTTCAGCTCTCTTTAGCTCTGGGAATTTCCTGAACCTGATGTGTGAGATCTGTTCAATTACTCTTAACTGATCTTTCTTATAAGTTATTTTATAGATTCAGCCCTTGAACTTGTGCAATGTTTTCCATAAGTAATGTCTTTTTGCAAGTTGGATGTCACCAAAGACATTCCTTGGCATGTTTGTGAAGAGATATATCCTTTTGTTTGTTCTGAATTTTCCTCCTCCTATTTAAATTCATGGAAATTGTTTCTGCTTTTGGAACAGACAGTGAAGAGTTGATCACTACCCATTCTGTTCATGTCACTCACAATTCGATAGACTTCTACAATATCCATTTCAAGTAATACCTTTTTCAAACTGATGACCTCCAACCTGAAACTATTTCATAGCTTTGAGATAGGACAAGCCTACCAAAACAAAACCCAAAACCAAACAAGCCAGCACACTATATAATATTGGAAAATATAGGATGTCAGGAGCATACAGATTGTTTTCTATTTTTTAGTATTTTGCATTTATTCCTTTCCTTGTAATTTCAGAGAATCACGGAATTTGTCAGAGTTGAAAGGGAACTCTAGAGATCATCTAGTCCAACTCCACTGCCAAAGCAGGATTGCCTAGAACACATTACTCAGGACTGCATCCAGGCAGGTCTTGAA
>KZ506069.1:376757-397930 GCA_002844005.1 Limosa lapponica baueri | reverse complement strand
GTCCTGTCACTGGGAATCACTGAAAAGAGTCCAGTTCCATTTCTATTTTGTTGTTTTTCAACCTCTACCAAAAGATGACATTTTCATAAACTAACTATCATAATCCCATCTTACTGGTCCTGTGGGGCAGCAATCAGATCAGTCAGTCATGTTATATGTGACATTGGATTGGTTTTCAGCAGGTATATAATTTTTATTTACATTTAATTTCTTTTGCAATTTTTCTTCTTTGTCACTCAATCTTATAATGTCCTTCACAGTTCTTTCACAAGTGTGCTATCATTGCTATCTCAAATAGCCCTATGTCATCAGCAATATTCACCATCTCTCTTTTCATTTCTTTTTCCACATCACTTGTCAGTATCTTAAACAGCACAAGTCATCGCATAGACCCCACAGAATTCTGCCAGGGATCATTTTACATTGCAAAACCTAATAATTTACTCCTGTCATGTTACCTGTCTAATTATTTATCCATACAAGTACTTGTCCTTATATCCTAAGCTGTGTTAACTTCCTTAAAAGGTTTATGCAAGAAGCTTGTTAAAAGCCTCTGTAAACCCAACTTTATCTTGTCCCCGGATTATGCTTACACGGGTTTGTTTCTCTTTCAGATGAATAGCAGTTATGTGTCCAAGTCTTTTAATAGAGGAGTCCCTTTGTGAATCTGGACCCAAAAAGCTTTTCCATTGTTTTAAAAACCACTGGTGTTTTAGAATGTACTGTGTTATAGAGAAACTCACTGCACTAAAGATATGTATAAATGTCAAAATTTTTGTCAATATTTAATCAAAGGATTGAATTAAACCTTATTTTCTCAACAGAATTTGGTCTTAATAAGTGACAGTTAATACAGATAACCTATTCCTTGTAAATGCCTCCCTTTAAAAAGTCTGTTCAGACTTTCAGAATAGGAGCTTAAGGGATTCAAACTGAAGGTTTCCAAGTGGGAGCTAATGAAATATTTTTCCTTTTATGTTAAATTAGATGTCAGTAAAACCTTAGTTGTACATGACATAGAAACATAGTTTAAGCCCATTTGAAAAATGTAGCACCATTTCTAAGAAGAGTTCAAGCAACACCCAAATCTTGTTTGATTGATGCCAAATGAGAGTACATGCCGATCATAAAACACAAGCAGCAGGAATACTCATCCAGGCTGTCAGGTTTCCAAGACTAACAGGGCTCCCATGCTGGTTGATGAGAATGAAGAAGTTATTTTAAAAAGATTTGTGATCTTTTATACAAGAAGAGCAACAACGAATTGCTACTACTTTGTGTAATGACAACCAAATATATAAAGCTTTAGTATAACTGCACAAGCAGAGAAATTCCCATATCAAATACTGGACTTGTGAGTTACTAAAGTCTAGATAGCGACTCTTCCTACGTGTCTGCGGGGAGAGATAAGTTTGCTAAAGCATATAAAAATTACTGTCAGACATTATCATTTTTTAACTTAAGGTTTGTTAGAAAATGGTTTTCAGTCCCATGTAAAATCAGATAACAGATCTCAATCATAGGGAAAAGAAAAAAAAGCATAATAAAGGCTGCGATGCCAGGAACATAGTCAGCAAAGTCACTTACCACACAGATATGATGAAAGTGCATTATAACTTCCACTATGAGCAATTCTATGAATCTTTAATTTCCTGTACTATCTCAGGGCCAGTTCTGCAAATGCTTTATCATGAGAAAAGTCCTGGAGTTCAATGAGATTACTCACAAGGGTAAGGCAAAAGACAAGTCTGGTACAGCTTATAAGATCAAGCTACAAATGCTGAAAAGACTCAGCTTTCAAGTTCTTTTGATCATGTACATCCATTTTTTTCTTCCCTTTCCTTTTGAAAAAATTTACAACTTGAAAAACAGCCATGACAAAGTATTTCCATTAATTCAAATAATTCCTTATTAAAAAAAATTAAAAAATTCAACAAGTAACATAAAAACAATCTGATCTCTACAGAAGTTGCAGTGAAGATTAATAAACTATTTAATTTCAAATAAGGAATGTTAAGAAACAAATTAAGCAAGTCATTTAAGGAGGTCGCTGAGGAAAACAAGGAAAACAATACAATTTTTTAATCAATTATCTAATCAAAATAGCTGGTAAAAAAAGGAAATGTTCAATATGAAGTTATTTACCTATGCAACTTTAAAAAACAATTGGTACTATCTTATCAGGTCTTATTTTTCAGTAATTGAGGAGTTTTAATTCATATTTCTGTATTTTATGGTGGATTAACCATGAAAATACATGTCTAAAAACTCCATTATGATTTTGAGAACTTAATTTTCCAAATGTGAAAAATCATGATTCCAAACTGCTGTTTTTAATTTTGGTTAGTTTTGGTTCAGTTTGTTTTTTTCTTCATTGGATTCTAAAATATTTACCCAATTTAATGTGTTTTCTGAAAGCTTTAAACTTAATGGAATAATTTTCTTGATATTAAGAGGCAGTATTTTTATTACAAGGAGTAGTATGCATGCATTATTTTATTAATATGGCTTTATTAATATAATATATATTTTAAACTCATTAACTCATGGGTGACACTGCAGTACATTGTAGTTTATAATGTAATAAATGCAAAATCATTATTGAAATGTTATTCTAAGTAATTATAGTGCTATACAGTAGAAATGTTTTTTTGTTTGTTTTTGTTAGGAGCTAGGTTTATTAGCTTGTTACAAAAATAGAGTCATCACTTGCCTTGTCAGTCCTAGAAAACAAAGTGTACTTTTATTTTCCTACCAAGTATTTGTTGTCTCATACAGACTCCAATTTATTTCAGTTTATAATGAAATTTATTGTAGATTAGGGAGAAAGGGGATTGGTGTATTCTACAGTGGAGTTTGGAAAAAAAATCTAATGTTTCAGAACTGAGTAGGTAAACTTACATGAACTGCAAATGAATCAAGATTTCATGTTAGTTTGAACCTTTCTGTAAGAAAAATAAACAGGGAACATGAAACTGAGTACCACTATTTTTTATTTTTTTATTTTTTTTTAATCTCAGGGGAAACAACTTTCTCATGTTATAAAGAATTTTATTTACTGCTCTGAACCAAGGTGGTTTTTTTTTCTTTTCATATTTCACTCTGTCTTGATATGTGATATTAGGAGTGGAGATTGACTCTCTTTCCTGAAAAGGATGCCATTATTTACAATGTACTCTATCCCACTTCTTTATGACAAATAGTGTTTAATACACTATAACTATTCATTATACTCTGTAGCTACACAATTTCTCTGTGAATAATTCACATCTTATATTTGTGTGTCACTGTAGGATATGCAATTAATAGATCTGACTGAATGCTGTTCACATTCAATATCATCTGCTTATGTGAAATTTGCCATCCAGAGTGGAAACTGACTTCACATAAAAGTAACTTCAAATGAATTAAGATTATATCAAAGACAGTCATCTGCTTTTTCCTTCTGCTCTGGAGATTTGCAACAGTCTATCAACTGCTTAATGCAATTGCAGAGCTGACTGTTGACTACAGATGTATGGGCAGAGCTTCTCATGAAGATTTCAAACTCTTCCCTTTTCAGCTATAGTGGGTGAAATCTCTTTCAAAAATACAGATTTATAACTGTATGCTGTCCTTATTAAGGCTATGTCCTTATTTCACGTATTATACTTCAGTAGTCTCAATCACTATTTTGTTGAAGAGATCAACACATTCTGGTCAGACGAACCAAATATTCTCCTTTCCAGAATATTTTAAGAATTGAGGTATGGTAATAAATGAGGTACCATGAGTATCTAACTCATGCTAATACAACATGATTACAAAATAGCCACTATTTCTCTGCACAAAGAAAAGAAGGGAGAAGAAGTGATCTGGATAATTCCAGCTCAGTATGCAAGGTCATAAAATAAAAAGGCTTGTCTTTTATAAAGCCTAATTGAATGAAATCTTAGGGAAGAGAAGATGGATTTTTATTAAATGTGTTGCCTGCAGGAGAAGGAGGAAAAGAGAGGTACCTGCTTTATAGGGAGAAGAACTATTTAAGCTTAAAAAAGAATGTTGCCTTGGAAGGAAATGAATATGGATAGACCATAAATGAAATTTAGCCCAGAATTAGGAAGTGAACTGAACTGAATTTCTTGAACAACCTTGAAAAACTATTGGAGGCAAAAAGATATATTTTTAAAATACAGCTAAATAATAAGCATGTGACATCACCATGACAGGGCATGATCCAAGGTCTTCCTTCAAGTCCTATATCCTGTGCTGCCCTGGAAGACTATATAAACTGTTAGAAGATGTTGACATAAGCTAGGTGATTCATGTCAGGTATCACATGTATATGGCAAATCTATGCTTCAGAGTGTACACTTTATGCTACTCATCGTAGGAAATTATATCACTGATTCATATTTTCAACTCATAAAACAAGTTCAACTACTTTAATTAGTTTTCATATTTTAATTGGTTTGAATATTGTCATTGCCTCCAGACTCAGGAGGCTTGCTGAGTTTTTCTGATTATTTATTTATTTTTTTCTCTTATAACAGCTAAAAAATAAAACAACAAAAGGTCAAGAAATTCCCCTGATACCTCCTGCTTTTAACTTTTCAACATCAACTGGAGTATCTCAAAGCTAGAGCTTAGTTATTTTGTAAATCAGTCTTTTGAAGTGTTCGTAAATGTACTAGAATGACACTAACTTGGTGGAAGCAGAGTTGTCTCTTTGCTTATGGGACCCTCTCTGGGAGTATTCCCCAAGAAGTATATTATGCTGAAAGGCTTCAAGAAAGGCATTTTCATATCAACTTTTGTAGCACTTACTGACAAATCATCGTTGTGATGATTTATTTAATTCATTGGTATTATCAGTTCTAAAAGAACCTGCTATTTTTGGTTATTTTTCAGATTGCTTAAATGTCTGCTGACAGTCAAAAAAATAGTTCTGTTATGTTGCTTTGGTTTATTTAGAGGAAGGTGGGTTTTCTCAGTTCTACTCTAATAGTTCTGATCAATACCAGTTAAATACTCAATTTTCAAATATGTTGACTTCTGTTCCTTCAAGATGGGCAGTAATGGATAAGAGGTACTTTCTCTGTTTTGAATATTGAAGAAAAAAAGATCCCTTTCTAGACCTGAAAAATTGAAGGTTGTTCATGCATTGTTTTTCCTTTGTTTCCACATGGGTCAATATTTGAACCACTAACATCCAGGTTTGTTATGAAATTTTTTCAGTGGAAATTACAGTCCAGGGACAGAGAAGAGAGAAGAGGAGAGAACCTAATCATATCCAATTAAAATTCTTAACTTTTACCCAAAATATCTACACATAATCTTAAAAAAACCACATGAACTATGTGAAATTGGGTTTCTTTAAAAATGGATGATGGTGCCTAAAGACTTGCTAGCCTAAACAGCAATTTAAGTGGATTATAAGGTTTAAAGTCTTAACTAGTGAATCTTATTAACCCCTTTTGAAGAGCTACCTAATCTCTGAATTTGGCTAGAAGAGACTGGTTCCTTTACAAGAAAATAAGATTACCGGTCTAAATCTCCTGATTCTTGGATGAGTGCAGCAAACTTTGACTGCTGTCTTCTAGATCTATGGCTTCCAAACTACAGAGTAGTTCAGCTTCAGAAGACGGATTGAAAGAGGTTCATTCTCAAGCTGTCATATCAAAAATCCAGTTCAATATAGCAGTCTTTGACAGTCAGACCAGACAGAACCATGCAAGAATTATTACAAACTGTCTATTACCATTCACTTTTTAGCTGAAAGAGGAAACCAGCTACATAGATGATCTAAGAGCTACATTTGAAAATACCTGGGAATTTTCTAATTTAAACACAATAATGGCTAAGTTTATTGTTCAAACACACTCAAATGTGTCATATAGGCATAACCTAATTAATGCCTACTGACCATCTCATCAAAGACCAGGTGTCAATACATAAGCTGTCTGACTGCAAAAATTATTAGAGTCTGGTTTACTACCTATCTGTAGGCATATAAGAAAATAATTTTTTAGGTAAGCGCTACTTTCTTTTCAGTATCAGATTACAAAAACCTTTGAGAATTATTTAGCTATTAAAGTAGTGGAAAACAGACACTTTTTTAAGACTTATGAGACCTGAGGGCAATATAGTTCCATGACCCACTAAACCACAAAACATTTAGAAGTCTTAAATTACAAACAATATGATGATATAGTTTCTTTTTAAACTGTCACACTGAAAAAGAGCATCTCTCTCCTGTCCTGAGCCAGCAGCAAATGTTATGTATCATGGGAGAGCTTTCACTTCCAGTGAACAAAAGTCTGAAGATTTAAATACAACTTGAAGTACTCTTTATCTTCAGAGAGGGCATTATATTTATAGATACGCAGTGTTACTCACTATATTCCACATGAGTCAGAATTACATTGCCATAATCTTGATTTTATATGAAGTATAGTTTTAGGCAAGAGTCATATGCTTTGGTCTTACAGATCACACCATCAGCTGCACCTGGCAAAGGTTCACAGAAATGAAATAATTTCCACTGGTGGAGAATCAAATTCTTTATTTTTTCACAAATGATGTATTCTACCTACTGTTATAGTTTATCTCTTCATTTGTACTGCTTTTTTTCATCATTTACTGTTTGCTATGAGTTACATGATTTTTTTTTGAGAAGATTGAAGTAAGATTTTAATCTTTAAAAATCTTAACTAAAAAAATAATAAATAAATATTTTACAAGTAAGTGCAAAATCAATTATGTCCTCCAGGTAAGTCTAGGTACTTAATTATATTGAAAAAAAATGTGTTTAAGTAAAATTATATGTCCAGTGTACTATCTAGTTTTATATATGCCAGGAAAACACACAACTTTTTCTTTTTCTGGCTTTTTTAGTAATATTGTGGTCTAAAATTAATTGCTTAACATAAAAAATACTTGAATCGTGTTTAATTAAAAATAGCAAAGACATTCTTACCTTGCCAGCTTTATTTTTATGCAAAAACATCACAATAGTGAACACAAATACCTATAATCAATTCAAGAACTACTCAAGAAAACGGTGCTCTAACTGATCAGTTTCATATACTTCTTTTGTTTCTAAGCAGACATAGGTCCTGAAGGTTCACTTCTTTCAAATCTATGTGACACAGAGGTGCTATTTATTGCATGTCTCTACAGTAACCTGAATATACTGTCCAAGTATTTATTATCAGATTCCTCTTCACATCCAGAAGCAGCATATTCACTTCTTCTTGTTTCTGATGTCACATTTAATGACATTAAAGTTTCAGTTGCTTCCAGTGCATCATTTCCCTTCATTACATTTCACTTTGAGTTTTCTATCTTTTCCTTTTTAAAGTATACCACTTTGGTAAAGTGCTCTAACCACTTAAAAGAAAAAAATGACTTGGTTCACACAGTGAAATCTAAAAGAGATTCTGAATGCAAATTCCAAATAGAGGATAATGTCCAGCTCCCCACAGTAGTAAACTGTCAATCCCCTCTGTTCTCCGCAGCAGGTTCTCTTCTGTGGTTCCCATTCAGAGGAACCAGACACTGTCTGAACACTCAGCAGGGTGCCTGGACACCTGAGGCAGGATTTCAGTAGGCAGAAAAATGACTTTAACAACTGCAAAGCTCAAGTCTGTTTTCAGGACCTAAATTTCATTCTTCGTTTGGCCTACTTAGTCCTTTTGAGTGTAAAGAAATCTGACAATGATATCTGATGTTATAGCTGTTCTTCCTCTCACTATTGCCTATATCAAAGTTCAGCAGGTGACAATCTCTATTTCATTGATGTTGTCTTAAACTGCACAGGGTTAAACATGAATGGATATCTTCCATCCTAGACAATATATTTTGTAAGGCATTTCTTACCAAAACAAGAGTGTTGGGATAATTAAACCTGGCAAGGGATGTCAAGGACAATAAGAAGGGCTTCTTCAAGTACATCAGCAGTAAAAGGAAGACTAGGGAAAATGTGGGCCCGCTGCTGAATGAGGTGGGTGCCCTGCTGATGGAGGATGCAGAGAAGGCAGAGTTACTGAATGGCTTCTTTGCTTCAGTCTTTACTGCTAAGGTTGGTCCTCAGGAACGCCAGACCCTGGAGGTAGGAGAGAGATGCTGGAGTAAGGAAGACTCTCCCTTGATCAAGGAGGATTGGGTTAGAGATAGTTCAAGCAAACTTGACACCCACAAATCCATGGGCCCTGATGGGATGCACCTGTGAGTGCTGAGGGAACTGGCAGATGTTATTGCGAAGCTGCTCTCCATTATCTTTGAAAAGCCATGGAGAACAGGAGGGGTGCCTGAGGACTGGAGGAAAGTTAATGTCATACCACTCTTCAAAAAGGGCGAAAAAGCATCCAGGAAACTACAGACTGGTCAGCTTCACCTCCATCCCTGCAAAAATGATGGAACAGCTTGTTCTGGATGTCATCTCTAAGCATGTAGATGAAAAAAAGGCCATTGATAATGGTCAGCATGGATTCACCAGGGAGAAATCACACTTGACCAATCTGATCACCTTCTGTGATAGAATGACTGGTGAGGTGGATGAGGGGAGAGCATTGGATGTTGTCTACCTTTACTTCAGCAAGGCTTTTGACAATGTCTTCTGTAACATGCTCACAGGTAAGCTTACGAAGCGTGGGTTAGTTGAGCAGACAGTGAGGTGGATTGACAATTGGCTAAATGACAGAGTTCAGGGAGCTGTGATCAGTGGTGCAGAGTCCAGTAGGAGGCCCTTAAGTGGCATTGTCCCCCAGGGGTCAGTACTGGGTCAGGTCTTGTTCAGTATGTTCATCAGTGAGCTGGATGAGGGGACAGAGTGTACCCTCAGCAAGTTTGTTGTTGATGCAAAACTGTGAAGAGTGGCTGACACCATGGTGTCAGCCATTCAGTGAGACCTGGACAGGCCGGAAAGTTGGGCAGTGAAGAACCTAAGGAAATTCAAAAAGGGCAAGTGTAAGGTCCTGCACCTAGGGAGCAATAATCCCATACACCAGTACAGGTTAGGTGCTGATCTTCTGGGAAGCAGCTCCACAGAGAGAGACCTTGGAGTCCTGGTAGCAACAAGTTGACCATGAGCCAGAAATGTGCCCTTGTGGCCAAGAAGGCAAAAGATGTCCTGAGATGCATTGAAAAGAGCGTGGCCAGCAGATTGAGGGAGGTCATCCTCCCCCTCTACTCTGCCCTGGTGAGACCCCATCTGGAGTACTGCGTCCAGTTCTGGCCCCCTCCAATTCAAGAAGGACAGGGAACTACTCGAAAGAGTCCAGCAGAGGGCTAAAAAGATGATCAAGGGAATGGAGCACCTCTCTTATGAGAGTCCTGGGTCTGTTTAGCCTGGAGAAGAGAAGACTGAGAGGGGATCTTACAAATATATAAAGGGTGGGTGTCAAGAGGATGAGGTCAGGCTCTTCTCAGTGGTACCTGGTGACAGGACAAGGGGCAACCAATGCAAGCTGGAACACAAGAAGTTCCCTTTCAACATGAGGAAAAACTTCTTTACTTTGACGGTGATAAAGCACTAAAACAGGCTGCCCAGAGAGGTTGTGGAGTCTCCTTCCCTGGAGATATTCAAAACCCTCCTGGATGCGATCCTGTGCAACCTGCTCTAGGTGAACCTGCTTTGGCAGGGGAATTGGACTACATGATCTCCAGAAGTCCCTCCCAATCCCTACAATTCTGTTAGAGAAACTAGGAAGTTCAAGGAACCCAATAGCATGAGACTAGAAGCTTTGTGTCTGAAGTCTGGCAACAGTAATAGTATCTCTGAATAACGACTTTTTTAAGGAATTGTTTCAAGAATTTTTACTTGCAGAAAAACAATTAATGTTAATAAAAGCCACACTGTGTAGAGATACCCATACTAGTTCTGAACAAGATAGCTTGTTTACCAAAATCAGAGCAATCAGATGATTAGTGTGTTGTTCAACTGTGGAGAACTAATCCTGTAGTTAGTGTAACATTATCTTAACAAGGTTCTACTGTTTCTGGAATAGGAAACATCTCATTAAATGCAACAGGTAACATTAGACTGCACCATAAGACATGCCTGGAATATTAATATTATCAAATATTAATATTATATATATTTATATATATTTTTATATATAAATATATTATTATATATTATATTAATATTAATTAATATTAATATTATCAAATAACATCAACAGTGCCCCTCCTCCGTGTCTGAGGGCAGCACACTCGTGTCAATTGGACCAAGTTCTCTTCCTCCTCAAAGCAAGGTGGCCTGTGGGGAATTATCCCCAAACAGTGTTACCCCAAACATCTTCCAGCTATTGCCCAGGGGAACATCAGTGGTGTGGTCAAAATTGTAATAGGGACTGAGCTAAAAATAAAGTGACCTGCGTAAAAGCAAGCTGGTCTTTGAACCTGTGCCCTGGCTGTTAGCTCACTAATACAGATATACCCATGCATCTTCTCACATTATTAACAAGCCTATGTTACACCAGGCTTGCAGCCTCCAAAAAAACAACCCAGTTCTCACAGTATATAACCTGACATGCTTTGTACTTAGGCGTACTCCCAGCATGGTATCTATTTTTTTTTTTAAAGGTCTTTCTTTTTTTTTTCTTTTTTTTTTTTTTTATTTTAAATTTTAGTTAATTAATAGCCTTCTGAACTCACAGGCTAACACAGTATTGTCCTAAGTTTTATTTGGATGTTTAATTGGTATGTTGCCATGAAATGTACTTGTGTATTCTAGTTATTCTTCTCCTGACTATCAGCTCACCAGTTCTTTAATCAATGTTTTATTATAGTAAGAAGATATTTATCTATTGTGGTATATTATTCTTTGTGTCCATATTATGCTTGTACCAAGTTTTCTCTTTGGAGAATACTCTTTAGAAAAAGGAAATTACATAATACGGTATTTTTATTAGCCAATTTTATTTCAGATAGTGATTTTACTTTCTGTGATTCTGCTTGTCTTCCATTTTCTGTTTATTCTCATATTCATGTCTTCCTTCTCAACTTCTTTCTGTCCTTTTCATATTCAGTTTGCTTTTGAAGTTCATCATTCTTTTTCGATTGAAGCCTTGTTTTGTTTTTTTCTGCGCTTCTGCTTCTCATTATTTGTGTGATGTTTAATCATTATTTCCATGTCATATTAAACATAGAGTTAAGCAAATAGTTTGTAATTTTTCTAAGTTGCTGAATTTACTTATAAAAGAATGAAAAGAAAAAGCAAAATATTTTCCCTAAGGCTGATCTTTCTAAAGCAGTGTCTGAAGGCCAGTGAGATCAGGACAGTGCTTTGATTGATCAGTGTGCAACAAATCTAATCAGCCTGTCTCTGTTGGCTAAATTACTGACTTTCGCTACTCAAAGGGAACATCAATGGAAATTGCAGCAATGTTTCTAACAGTTGGAAGCTAAAAAAATAAGATTATGCTAAAGGAAGAGCTGTTATGCACACCAGGAGCAAAAATCAAAATGCCTCCTTTGCTTTATTCTGTACAATGAACTTGAAATTATGACCAATTGTAATTCTGCTTAGGCTGAGCTTTCATTTTTGTTGCAGTTATGGAGGATAGGAATAACGGAAAATTACTAGGGCAGAGAGTGAGTTATAACAAATCATTTATAATATTTTACTTTATTAAACATCATTATTGTACTCTCCTATTTATTGGAAGTTAGTGAGGTTTGCAAATACCTATTCTGGTTTATTTCACAGCAGGGAGCAAGAAGAGTGAGGAAATTGTGTGTGCACTCTGCTTATCTTCCCATAAGGGTGACTGAGAAATAGATGGAACAGGACTGAAGAGCTGTGACCTTGTATCAAGGAACAGCCATTATGTTCAACAAAAGCTCTTCCAGCCAGAAGGGAGGGTCTATTGTAACATTAAATTTTCTGTGAATGCCCCAATGCTACTGCCTCATGCACAGCTTATTGACACAATCATAGTATATCTCTTTTTTTTTTTTTTTTTTTTCAGCTTGTGTTGGTGGCAAACCTAGCCTCCCAGCCAGCTCAAATGGAAAAAGAGACATGCAAAACGTACCAGCTCCCTGCATGGAATTCAATATGAAAAATCCCTACCAGGAGGAATTCTGTGGGTGATAATGACAACAATGTTCTCTTCTGATAGCACCTGTGGGGGCATATTCCTGCCATCCACAGACTGAATTAGGGCTACTAGATGGTCTGATAAAACTCATCAAGATCCTGTATTATGATTTTTTTTTTCCAAATAGGTTACAAACATCTCTGATTTATTTGTCGATCCCCTTGAAAGTTTTAGTCTTGTTGCACAGCCTTTTGTTATCTTTCTGACAGCTTTTCGTTTTAGTCCTGATGCATGTTAAGGAAGTTGTTAAATAGAGAAAGTTCTATAGAGAAAAAGCTTGGTTTTCTTTTATTTATTTATTATTTTCTTTCCTTTTTCATTTTTATCTTCATTATTGAGATTACTTCAGTCTAATTAACTTAATATACAGATATACATAGAAAGAAAGACCTGCTATTTTTCACATGTAAAGTTGAATACCCTCTACTACTACTCTATACAATTTTGTGTCATACTCTACTACCTAATAAGAGACATTCTTTCCAAGAATGTTATCTCTATATGTCATAAGCTAGTTTCTGACAAAATTGAAGAATATGAGCTGGCAGCTGTTAAAATGTATAGAAAAATATTCTCTATAGTACTAAAGCCAAAGAAGTAAAATATTTTTATAGGAGATAATTCTTCAGCTTGGGAGGTGATTTCAGGAACTGAAATTTCAACTATTGTGGTGTACAGGAAGTGGTAAATAGTAGTATATAGAGCTTGTGTTTATATAGAATTAAAGTAACTTTCTACAGTCTCATGGAAAATTTACATCCCATTTAAGCCCTTGACAAGGTCAATGTCACCTGAAATATTAATGAAGCCTGGAAATGTATTTCTATTATTTATTGTAAATGCTTCACCAAAGCTTAGAGACCTTGATGTGCCATAAACTGAACACACATTTAACACAGTTTCCAACAATACATAATTAATATTAGTGACTGTTGTCTTGAGAAGGCCTTCTTTTTATTATTTCCATTAGGTAAATACTGTGAAAAAAACTTTAAAAAACTGCCAGGAAATGTAACTACCAAGATAGCCACTGTGTTAAAAAGGTCTTGGAAATGTTGTTTCTGGGGTGTTTCCTTGTTTTCAAAAGAACTGTTCTGTGCAAACCCTGAATAACAATGAGAATGCACATCTGTTCTGGTTTTGCCTATGATACAGTTAATTTTCTTCACAACAGCTAGTATGGGGCTATGTTTTGGACTTGTGCTGAAAAAAAACCTACAGGAATGTTTTTGTTATTGCTCAGCAGTGCTTACAGAGTCAAGGCTTTTTCTGTTTCTCACACCACCCCACCAGAGAGTAATCTGAGGGTACACAAGAAGTTGGGAGGGGACACAGCTGGGACAGCTGACCTCAACTGACCAAAGGGATGTTCCATAGCATGTGACATCATGCTGAGCAATAAAAGCTGGGGGAGGAAGGAGAAAGGGAGAACACTTAAAGTTATGCTGTTTGTCTTCTCAAGTACCTGTTTTGCATGTTGGAGCCCTGCTTTCCCAGAGACAGCTGAACACTAGCCTGCCATGGGAAATAGTGAATGAATTATTTGTTTTGATTTGCTTGCGTGTGTGGCTTTTGCTTTACCTATTATACTGTCTTTATTTCAGAATTTTTCTCACTTGTACCCTTACAATTCTCTCCCCCATCCCGCTGCAGGGGCAGTGAGCGTGCAGCTGTGTGGGGCTTAGTTGCCAGCTGGGGTTAAACCATGACAACGTCCAATCAGATAATGACAGACAAATAACCATTCACCATCCAACTAAACCTAGAGTGATTATGAAGGATTATTTGCAATATTAGTCCTCTTTGAAAAATTATGAGTTAAAGTGCTTTTACTAAATTTAACTGTGCATTTTTCTGTGTTCTAAACAATGGTAGTATAAAGTGTTGTGTCTAATGTAAGCTCTTCAAAATATTCAGAAAGTCTCAGTTTTCAAGATAGTTTTCATTCATGCATTTAATTCAATAAAGTTCACAAAGTTTTATATAATATGTAGAACATAATTTATCATCTCTATCCTTAAAAAACATTTTTTTGATACTTGCACCATCCCAATTATATATAGAGCAATCAATATATTAAATAGTGTCGTACAACTTCATAGTGTCATGAGATAGGGTTTTAGAGTTGTTCAGTAACCACCTGTGTAGAGGTTCTTGACTTCAATGGAAAGCATACAAGAGACAAGATAGGTTACATTTTGATAAGGTACACAGTGACAATAAATATGCAAAAGGAATTTGAATGCACGTTGTAACACACCTTTCAGTAACATCTTCCTGTCAGCCTTAAGTAAAAATAAATACAATAAAAATGATTGAACTCAAATTCAATAATTTAAAATAATGAAAACAAAATATTTGATTGCTTGAATCTAATTTTTGCTTTAGGCTTTGATTTTTTTTATTGTATTTTTTACTTTCCACTGCACTTTAAGATGAAGACTTTATTTTTCATTCTTCAAAGACTTAGAAGGTAAAGAATGTTATTCTTTAGTATGATAAATTATATGTTTTGTTAATTTTCACACAGTTTAATGTATGCATATTGTGTTTTCCATTTGGTAAAAGGCTGTGGTTGAGGAGCAGAGAGGAATTCTGCTTGATTGCTCTGTGCTGCCTGCTACACCTGACTCCCATGAAACCTCCTTAAAGGAAGCAAGACTTCCCCTGTAGCAACTGAGCAAACCACTGATGTAAAAACTTGAATTCAGAGTTGAGAAAGAGGAGAGAGAAAACAGTAAGCACTGAAAATGAAAATGATAGTTACAGGGCTGGAAAGGGGGAAGAATTGGAAGAGACTAGGACATGTAAGCCTTAGCCAAGTAGGGAAAAAAATGCTTTTTGGAGGTACACAAAAGAGATGGAATGGAGTTTGTTGCCAGTCAGAATCTGTGGATTGGCAGCGAGACAAGAATGAAGGAAAAAATGGACACGATAGCAGGAAAGAATTTATTTACAGACCCTTTGTTGGTATTCTGCTTTACCCCAAAGAACTTGTTTTCTTCTATTTCATAAGCACTTATTCTTTCAATGTCTGTTTCACAAATATCTAGCTTCAGAGAAGTTCTGATTATCATGGAAAGTATTCTATTAACACAGTATGGAATTAGAAAATAAATAACATCACTTTCTCTTCATTTGCTTACTTTTAAAACTTAGATAATTTTATTCTGAGTTGAATGATTCTTTTGGAACATGTTAACAACTTTATTTCAATAAGGGCACCAAAAAATATAATCTATGAATGTTGTAAGTGATATATGGATGTAACAGCCACTCTAATATTTTTCTTGTTATTTGGTTCTAAAACTTGGAATTATTTGTGTCAATCAAAGTGGTCCACAGTTTTAATGAATGCCAGTTCATAAGATGTTTCCTTGATTCAAAAAGATAATTCATTTAAATAAAAATTGCTTTAAAGCTCAAAGGCATTGAACATGTCTTCGTTGAAGTCACTAGAGAGCCTTAAATTAGTTTTTTCACTCATCAGCAACAAATAATAAAGTTGAGCTATGGAAATTTGTTACACTGTTTGCCTTTTACTAAAATCTCTCTCACTTTACTCTTTCCTCATTCAGAATCTCAACCAGTCAAATGTGAGACCATAGCAAGCTGGCTCCTTCGTGTCACTCAAACTGTCACTGACAATAAACGAATTCTTGACTCTTGGATTTGTTGGACCATTTCAATTTATCATACTTTTTTTACTAAAGAATTGAGTTCATTCAAAACTTATTAAACATATTTCTGTGAGAGAAAAAACCCAGCACAACCCTCACTCCCAAAAAAATCCCCAGATAACCAAAACTACGACCCTAAACCAACAACAGATGATATATATGAGAGAAGAATGCAATAGGGGTATAGGGTATACATGCCTTACAGTATGCACTCTGGTAAATCAAATGGTGAACCAAACACTGATAAAGAAAGAAAACTAACACTGAAATCAGCTTGCTGGCTTCTCTCATTGTCATTAAATAGAAAAAACAAGTCATAAAATAACGCAGCAGCATTAAAAAAAACAGTTTAAAAAATTAAATACCATAGCTGGAAGCATAACTTGGGATATGCTGAGAATGTAGTAGCACATATATGAGGATTTTTTTAATCTAGATTTATAATTATTAATAATTGTTACTGTACAGTGCTGACGATAACTCATGTCAGCCATAATGTATAAAATGTGTTGCTGGGCTGATTTTGACACAGCTAGATTTGAAATGGTATAATTTGGTCTTGGATATTTCGTTATGCTCTTTCACAGCTGTAAAGGGTAAAACAGATGACAGGATATGATTCTTTGTACTTCTGCTGTTTTTTGTGAATGGATAATGCCACACGAAGTAAACCAACAAGATGCCTTTAATATATTCTGCTGAACTGGGGATTACCAAGGTTTGTTTCATTCAAGTCGTCTTGCTCAGCAGGAAGTAAAGCCTTCTGACAGCTGTCTGTTTCTAAGAAGCTGATGGCCAAGCCACTTTCTTGTTTCCAGTTTATCATCATTGTTTTTGCTGAAAGCCATGCAGTTTAACAGAATAATAAACCACAGAAGCATATGCCCCTTGACAACCCAGTGTTGCTGACAGAAAACTGAATTGATAAGTATGATTCCCTGGGGAAACCTCAGACACCTGCAGCTCCAGATGTCTCTTCAGAAAGGTGTGGATTATGATTAAATCGATCAGTTACAGGAAAATCTGCCAAAGACATATTGAAAAGTTTTGGTTTAGTTTAAACTTTTGTGACTTTGTGGCTGTCATTTTGGTCTCTAGTTTTATCATGCAACTTCAGTAGTGTGAGATTTTGTAATTTTTGTGATTTGGTTTACTATACTAGATGCAGGGGACAGTTGCCATTTTCTGAGGCAGAGTTGATTCCCCGTGTTTCACAGAAATATATTTTGCACTGAAAATATTTTGTTATTTTTACTTTGTTTTTCTTGATATGAAATAAAAGTCTGAGAATGAGATGTAATTTCAATGCATGGGGAAAAAACACACAAATAAAACAGACTAATCCTGTTGCTGTTTTCTAACCACTTAGGAAACAATAGGGATTGGAACTAAATGACAGTTAGCCTGACCAAAATGCTAAAATATATTAGATGGTTTCCTTTGGAGATACAGAAAATCAAATTAGACGTCTTTACTGAAGGTTTCAAAATAAACTGTACTCCATTGACTGTTTGATGGAGAAAACTGTTTTCAGTTGCTGATTAAAAAAATCTGTGCAATTTTTATAATAGTCTTTTCATTTGATCAACTGTATTTCTTGAAGGAAACTTATCAAAATAGATTGCCAAGGTATATTAACTTAATCTGAGAGACTTAATCATCTCTGTATTTCCCTTTCTAACTGTAAATCCTCTGCTAGATTTAATCTCCTAGAGGATGCAGTGGTAGCAATTTTTTTCTCCAAGCATTGCACACACAAAAAGCACCCCTGCTTAATTGAGTCTTCCAGAACTGCAGAGTTGCTTAATCAACTAAATACACCTCTATAGCTGTAAATTGCCACGTAGGTGGCAAAGCAACATATTTCACAAGAAATCCCACTGGCATCAAGATGGAAATTTTAGTACATTTGATTAATATTATTTGAAAGGAAATGCTCTGAAAATCCATGATTTATTTTTTTCTGGAATATAAAGAAAGCAGATTTTCTTTTTCATTCATAACAACTAAGAACAAGTTTTAGATTATATACATGTTCAATGTTCACATCTGCTCTAAAGAAATCAAATTCTTTTGTCCAAATAACTGTGGATGTGCTGACCTGCCCCACTAATACATTATAATTGCATTCTATAATACTTGCAATAAACTGAAAGTTCTCCAAAGAATCCCATGGTGCAACTCGATTTTCAGGGGAAAAATAATCCTCTGACATACATCAGTCCTTTAAAGCTTGAGCTCAGACTGAAAACATATGCTGCCTACTAACCAGCATTTCTTTGCATTTGTCACTCAGGCTCCTCTGTACTGCTGAAGATCCTTTAGAAGAATCTAAGAAGTGTTAATGAATGCAGTTATATAAGAATTGTGAGCAGTATAATCATGATAAAAATGGTCAAAACAAACATTATACATATGAAACTACATTTTCCATAGCCTGAAATCTGCAATGAGCATGGATATTCTGCAGAAAATATAGGATTTATCTAAAAGGTAGCATAAGCAAGGAGTTAATTTGGATACAATGGAGCTGATGACCACTTTTCAACCAGCAGGAAATGATCAGTTGCCTAATGCATAAATACAATAAATCCACTGGCAAAGAAGGGGAGATGAAAATGAATAGTGTCAAAGAAATGACAAGTTGGAAGCAGGTGATGAAGTAGAGGGTATATTCTACATTGGGAGGAAATTATTTTTCTGATACATCAAACCATTTTATCAGTTTGATGAAAGTGTAAAGCAATTGATTCTAATGATGTTGAATGACTCAATATGATGTTACATGAGGTTGCTTTTAAAACTGCACAGCACTGTCACTTTATTTTTCTAAGAATGGTTTAAGTCCATTTATCTTCCAGTGATCATCATGATTTTAAATTAGTTTAACATTTTAAACAAAAGTTTCCTTACAACTTTTCCATCTAACAGTGTCATGTTGCTTACTAAGGAATACAGGGTGAAACTGGCAAGGGAGACTTTACAATGAAAGCATGGTGACAATTATTAGGCAGGGTCCGTAGTGAGAAATAGAATGATTTATCAAAATTATTTTTGCTTTAATTATTAAGGGCAAAACTATCAGTATTATAAACATATAGAGGGATTATAGCTTCTAATTTTCAGTTTGACTAATTTTCTTTTGTTAACTCACTTTCAGAAAAGAATGAGTTTCAAGACAGTGAAACATCTAAATTAGGTGCACAGGGAAAGCATTAACTTTGTGAGAGATATTTACAGGAAATAAATTAGAGGGCACTATGTTCCAATATTCCTCTGAATTATCAGAATACAAAAACTTACAAAAGAAGTTTCAAACACATCTACTTTTGAGAATCCTCTTGTCTCAGATACATACTAAATAGAAGACTGTCTTGTTCTCTTGTACAATGCTGTCTTTTGTGTGAGTCTTAAAATTTATTTCCTTTCCATGGTCTTATATCTTAGGAATTAGGCTTATTTTGAAAGAAATGTTCTGAAGAAGCAAAAGTTAAATTCAAATTCTATCTTTATCTTTCAAAAATAATTTCAGAAGACAGTTCTCTCACACAATTTATTATGAGAGATTCCTCCAATTTTGTCAGATCACATAACCATGTAATGTGCCCACTATTCTTCTTGAAGCCTTAGGAACAGGAACTGTTGTTATACTACAAAATTATAGAACATTCAGAATATAAAAATGGAGATGAATAATTTAATTCAAACTAGGATAGATAAGGAAGGAAATATTTAAAGTTTCAGCATATTTAGAGTTTCAGCATTTTTCTTTAAAAAGGAGACTGAATATGAATATTGTAGCATTTTTTTGAATTGGTTCTTTGAAATGTAGAAGTATGAAAAGCCATAAACTTATTTTCTCTCATTACAGAAAAAACAAGTATTTAAATCAGTGTATTTTTCATACGTAGCTATATACAGTTATTTTTATTTTATAAAAAATGTAGGTTAGGCACTGAAATGTGGCTATTGATTTTCATCTGTGCTGACTTTTATGCATTGGTCAAATGACATTTAAATACTTCATGAAATAAAAGATATTATTCTTGTTCTTACTACTAAATTGCTAGCTTGTTTCCTAGTGTTGCAGAAACTCACATAATAAAGGAAAAGCATGGGACCTGAAATGGAACTACTTCTGAATATTTTTAATGAATATTCATAATATCTGCAAGTAGAGATACATATCTTTTTGTGTCATAGATTTTACATCATACACCCAAAACTAATGTTAGAAGACACCTCACTGATGTAAAAAGAAATGACAGACAAAAAAAGTGACACCTATCAATTTTACCATTTCAATTACTGTTTTTTACTCTTCAATTTTGAGCACAGAGATTATTTAAAGCCTTATAATCTACTGTTACGTTTTTCTGTACTTTTTTCTTTTTTTGGTCTCAAAAAAATCTTTAAAACAAACCTGAGGAAGTTGAAAGTGAAAATATATCTCTTCTTTTAAGTTAATTGTGAACAAAATGCTACAGGAACATCAAGGATTCAGTACAAATCATCTTTCAGAAAACCAAAAACATTTTAAAAGGTCTCAACAGCATTTTACTGACATTTATTGTGCTTCCTCCTTAGTATATTTAGTCAGAAGGTTCAACTGAATGACATAATTAAAAATGTATGAACACTATATAAGCATCATTTTGGTAAACATTGATTAGAAAATTAGTATTAATTTACTTCCATGGGCTTACTCACATTCTTGAAATTAAAAACAGAAGAAGAAAAATATATACATACAGACATTGCCAAATCACTGTTTTTGTTCATTGTTCAGTAGTTGATAAAAGCAGCAGTGAAAAAATTCTATGTGTTGGAGTGGAAAAATGAAACCTATTGGGGGTAGAAATAGCTATTATGACAAGACCATACCAGGATGTTCGGAATATCTAAAGAAAAAATCGCCTAGCTATACATCTGTTGATTCCTTATAAGCATCCACAGTGAAATTGATTTCTTACATTTTCAGACACCTCAGAGTTTGAAAGGGTTTGCTTTCAGCAGCATGGTTCAGGCTCATATCTTGAATTGGGCAGTATTGGGAAATTACAGCCCATTTGGATTCTTCTGGCAGCATATGCTCTGTCAGAGAGGAACTACCTGTTGTGTACGTGATCTGCTGGCCTTGCTGCCAAGCTTTGCCTCCTAACAGAGGTAAGTAAGGCTTTGGAGAAAACAACATGACAGGAAAGCACCTCTCCACAGGCTCTCACTCTAGTATCTCAGTCCATTTGAATGCAGGACAGACCATATATTGTCCTGGAAAGGAACTTGCAGCAGCTACTGAACTTCCTTGTCTTTACCAGATTTATGAAAAAAAAAAAAAAAAGAAAAAATATCTTTCTGAACACAGTTCTGTAACAGGTACCCTGATTTTCCATTCCCGGCTCTG
>KZ506069.1:345465-372324 GCA_002844005.1 Limosa lapponica baueri | reverse complement strand
AAAGAAAGAAAGAAAAGAAAAAGAAAGAAAGAAACAACAAACTTAGCAGCTTTCCACATATCTTTTTCTTTAAAGACATGAAATTATCTATGCTGGCAATTCACCTAATCAGTGGTATCTCCTTGGCAATTTCCAAAACATATTAATATCCAGTCTAAGGTCTGTCAGATCTAATATATTTTGCATTGAAGGAGCTGGTCACCATTGACCTACACTGTTCTGGGACAAATAGTTTCATTTGTTCAAATTACTTAGTGTCATTTTGTTGCTTCAGTCATTAGCCACAAAGTATATATCACTGCATTTTCCATTTGTCTTTGTAGGTCGAAACACAATCTGGGTTTCTCAGGTAAATCCATATTCTCATACATACTAATTGTACGTTAATGTAGGGATTCATGCACACAGTGAGATCTCAGTGTTCTTTACTCATCCTGCCCATTTTCCTCTGAATATGCAGCACAGGAAACACTGTCATCCAAGTTCATCCAAGCTCTTTAGTCTTAAAAAACCAAGCAAAACAACCACCCAACCAACAAACCAACCGTCTCTCTATTTATCTATCTTTGTCATAGAAGCAGAGGAAAGATTTGAAATTTTTTCACAAATACATTATTCACATTGAGATGTTGTCTTCCTTTTGTATCTTTTCATTCTCTAATATCATTATTTGTTCCATTGAACACAATCAGGGATTTTTTGTTGTTATTGTTACCTTTCTTTTTCTAAACTTGAAGCACTCTAATCACAATTATTTGATTGGCAAGCAAATAGTTATTCTTGGGTAATTTCACATTGCTTTTAACTTCTCCGTCCATGGAAGAAATGAGGAAAAAAGGTATTTCCCAGATAATCTGTGTCTGAAAGAAGTCTGAAAACAATGCACAAAGATGAGAGTAGTTTCTTTTCAGAATTGTTGTAAGAAAAAATTCTGGTCTCTTAATTTCAATGTCAACTGCACAGATTAGATTGCTGATTTGACAAATTATAGTCAGCTAGCAAGATTTTTTTTAAGTGAAAGGCACTTCTGTAAATAACATTCTAGTGTATTACAATAGATTTTTTTTTAAACCTGCATTGTCTTATCTATTCATTTTGTACTGCCCACATCAGGATAGAATTTTAAAACAGAGTGGCAAGACCAATCAAAAATGGTTTATTTCAAGTAGTTGTAGATGAACATTTCTGAATGATTAGCAAACAAAAGGACAAACTCCAAAATAAGGCAAATCTGTTATTTTATTATTTAGTAAGGAGCTGGAAATAAAACAGTTATCAAAATATTGCAAAATACTTAATTACATAATGAAAGTGTGTTTTATGTGTGCTACAGGCTTCCTCTACGGACAAAGCCTGCCAATTTTCAGACTGAAAAAAAGTAATTTCATTTTGTGCAGAAATGCTCTTCTTTTGCATTGATGCATTGTAAAACAGATAGAAGATAACATTTAAGTTATAGCCAGTTGCAAATTAGTATATTCAGATGTAAAATAATTTTTATTTAAGGAAAAAGTACATCGCTCTTAAATGTTAAGAAAGACATTTAATGCCTTCGGGTACACATACTTTCTGTTGATGCTGAACAGAATAAAAGTCAATGCCTCCTTATTTTCCCTTTCAGAAGGCAAGAGAATGGAAATCTATTAAAGTATGTGCTTTTCTTCCTTAAAAGACACTTGAAGTCATTCTCTCTCCCTGGGCAATTAAAGAGATGCAGTGGAAAGGAATAAAAAAAAAAAGAAAAAAAAAAAAGAAAAAAAAAAAGAAAAACAAAGCTGAAATAATTATTTGTTAAAACAGCACTTTTGACAGCCTCTTGTTGACACATGTGGTTACCTAAGCAATGTGTATGTTATAAACCTACAGTGTAAATTATAAAGTATTCTGATTTGTTGAAGTGAGATGTTACAGACAGAAAATGCTTTAGTATGAGAAGACCAGTCAGTTCTAAAGGCTGAGAGAAAGCAGAAATAATGTAAGACACAATTCAGTTTCAGGAGAGCTCTGGAAGTGTAGCTTTGAGGGACATTTACATTTAAAATTAAGCAGGAAGGAAGACTGCATTTTCTAGAGTTTTGGAAAGACCACAGCATGAATTTATGAGTTCCTATAATGAAGGGCCATAGGCTTCAATTCTGTCTTTGACCAGAGCATCAGAGGAAAACCAGATTCAAGTGGAAGTGAAGTATGATAACATTAGGCCAACTCGAGGCCATGTAGCACAATTTGGATCAACTCTGAGCGTAAGGTTCTGTATAATTACATTGTTCATGCTTGTTTATAGCTACAACCAAGCAGGTCAGTGATCTTTAGGTGGAAAAGTCAGGAAAAAGGAGTTTGCTATTTAAATATGTGCATGCAAATTTATATATGCGAAGGTTTAGAACTAGGCTGAGATATAGCTGCTTTCTTTTTTTCCTCAAGGTCTGGTTTAACATTCATATTCACAAAAGTAATGTTCTTAATCTTCACCTTGGCGTCAAAGAAATATGTAGAAACATTTTTTCAGTAACATTTGATTCTGCTTTGTTTTAATTCTGGTTACATCCTTTAGCTAAGGGTGTTTGAAACCACTCAGTAGCTTGCTTCACCTTGCATGGCTTTTAACTTGTTTGTCTTAAACATGAGAGATCCATAGCTGTTAATATTCCTGGCACATTTCCTTGCCTCTCAGCATGAAGTTCATTATCCTATGTAAGACAAATTAACATAAAGACAGCCAATTTTAACTGGATGTCAGACTGAAAAATCTGAGGTACTAACTATCAGCTTCACACATGGGTCTATGCCATGACATCAGTCAGATAAGCTTTAGATGAGGATCAGTAGACCTTCACTGATACTGTTGTTCTTGCCAGTTCAGCAGCCAGGTTCAGTGACTTTTGAAAGATTAGGTCCTCACAAACAGCCCTTCAGCACAACATTTTATGAGATTGCTGGACAGAGCTTCTTGTTTTGATTTGTCCTAGGTTACATCTTATTTCTTTCAAATCTAATAGCCGTATGAGTGTAAAAGAATTTGTTAATGAGAGTATTAATAATGAAAAGAAAAAAGTTGTTTTCATTTCATTGGATTTAGCTCCAACAACAAATGGGTGCATTAGATAAGAAATTAGGCTGCTCAGTTAAAGGCTTGAATATGAGAAAAAAGTAGATAATTTTATTTGCTGGGGAAAAAAAAAAAGTTCTAGACATCTGAAAAAGTTTATATATGAAACCATAAAATGGTAGTGTCATAACAGTTGTCCAAAGGCATACATTCTTTGTCTTCATGAAAATCCCTCCTATCTCTGTCTGAGAGGGATGGAACAGCTGGCAAAATCAAAGCCAGCATTATCCCTTCAAAATCAAGAACAATACATTGGGCATAATCAGCTTTTTTGGAAAGAAAATGCTTGTTCGCTCAAAAGCTAATGAAGTACACATGCCTCAAAATAACAACCTGGAAGTCAGAAAATGCCCTAAGCTCTGCCAACAAGGCAGTGCCATAACACAGGACTGTCCCTTGACAGTAACTGGGAGTACTAGATGGACTGAACTATTAAAAGCACAAATGATTGATGCTTATCCAGAATCCTCACAAAAGGCTGCCCTTGACATGAACAGACAGCTTAAGATATTCAGCTAGTAAACTCACAGTGCCTATGGCATCAGTTGAGCAAACTGTGAGCCAGAAGATGCTCCCCAAGTAGCTAAAGCTTATAATTGAACTTTGGCAAGACATTTACATCAAGCAAATAACCTCCCAGTAGTCGACCCACAGTGTTATCTGATGGTATCTTGTGTATTGACAGCTGTCCAGCAAGCTGGAATTACTGTGATTTTGGCAAAACAAGTGTTCAAGCTTTTATGGTAGATGAGCAAATTAGAAGTGCTGAGCCAATAACCCCTTCACAGTATGATTTCTATTGGCTGTTGGCAACATAGATGAATTGATTTTCATAATATTTTTTGAAAGTTAGCATCATGTCTTCTATTATTTTCATTTCTATTTAAAGTACAAGCTGCTAGAATGATTCACAGCAAAAAATCCATAAACTGACAGAGAAGCAGAATTTCTAATATAGTGTATAACTTTTCCTTGCATGCACAGGTTTCCACATGAAAACCCCCAAGGACAGAGGTAGAACAACCTCCATGGGTAACCTATTCAAACTGTAGTTAATCTAAATCTCCCCTCTTTCAATTTAAAGCCAATACCCCTCATCCTCTCACTACATTCCCTGAAAAAGAGTCCCTCCCCATCTCTCCTGTAGGCCCCCCTTCAGGTCTCCCCGGAGCCTTCTCTTCTCCAGGCTGAACAACCCCAGCTCTCTCAGACTGTCTTCATAGGAGAGGTGCTCCAGCCCTCTGATCATTTTTGTGGCCCTCCACTGGACCCATTCCAACAGGTCCATGTCCTTCCTGTGTTGAGGACTCCAAAGCTGGACACAGTGGTCCAGGTGGGTTCTCACGAGCGCAGAGTAGAGGGGCAGAATCACCTCCCGAGACCTGCTGGCCATGCTTCTTTTGATGCAGTCCAGGATGTGGTTGGCTTTCTGAGCTGCCAGCACACACTGCCTCCTCATGTCAAGCTTCTCATCCACGAGCACTCCCAAGTCCTTCTCCTTGGGGCTGCTCTCCAGCCATTCTCTGCCCAACCTGTATTTGTGCTTGGGATTGCCATGACCTAGGTGCAGGATCCTGCACTTGGCTTGGTTGAACTTCATGAGGTTTGCATGAGCCCACCTCTCAAGCCTGTCCAGTTCCCTCTGGATGGCATCCCTTCCCTCCAGCATGTCGACCGTGCCACACAGCTTGGTGTCTTTGGCAAACTTGCTGAGGGTGTACACTATCCCACTGTCCATGTCTCCCACAAAGATGTTAAACAGCACTGGTCCCAGTTCTCAACCCTGAGGAACACCACTCATCACTGGCCGCTACTTGGACTTTGAGCTGTTGATTGCAACCCTTTGAGTGCCCATTTCAGTCATTTCAGCCATTTGCGTGATGGCACGTCTTGTGGTGTCTGATTAAGGTTTTTTGTTTTGTTGTTTTGGTTTCCTCTGGGTCTGGGTTTTCATTTTGTTTTGTGTTGCATTGAATTGCTGTGGGTTGATTCTGAAAAAAGATGTCATTCTGTAACAGTGCAGGCAAAATGCTCATTGTTATAATAAATCAAATAAAAATTATATTAATATAAACTTTAACTCTGGATAAGGAATAAAGGAAGCTTTCAGAGGACACTATCTGTTACCTTGCAGATCAATGCAAGAGAAAAGAATGTCTTCCAATTTAACCATACATAAATTGGACCTATTAAAGAACTTCAGGTTTTTATGTGATGTAATAAAGACTCTATTGCCATAAACACTGTGTTGCCACAACAATACAATCCAAGAAGCTTAAGTCTGTAAATCTTGACTGTTTCACATTATCAGGCGTGTCTATAAACATTTTTTGCACTTCAAGTTTTACAGGCTGTACTTAACAGATTATTGAAAACAAAACAAAGTTGTAGTGAGGCAACTGAGAACCTAGTGTATGGTTTTGCTAGATTTTTTAGAGATAAATAATCAGTACAAATCAATGTAATGTAAGGAAACATTATGCATTGTTGAAAACAGCTGAATTCATAGCAAACAAAACTAAATGTAACATTATATTCCATTATTTCCTTCTGTAGGATACTAATTGAGTATTGAACTATGCCACTGATATACAATGTTTAGCTTTTAAGTTAATTAGGTCAAAAATAAACCCTGAAACAAACGAGAGACTTCTGTATTTCATGCAGTGTATGACATACAGATGTATCTAGCTGGAAGACTTGATTTAGGACAGCAGTTCCATGTGTCTGCAAGTTTCTTTTGCTGTTTTTAGCCTATTACTCTATGATGTCATCCAAAACAGTGATACTGTCCTTTTATGTTCTTTCTGTATATAATTTTTGTGTATGGAATTGCATTGATTGACAAACCTTACTGAAACCATTGTTTCATTGGTGGGGAGCTTTTAGAAGACTTATATTTATGTTCTTTCTGCCCATATTTGGAGCTATCATATGAATAATGGAGGTCTGTGAAAGATTTACCAGTGACTTACACATCTCATGTGCTGAGGTCCCACAGTAGTCTTCAGTATCCATATGATTTCTTGGTTCGTAAGTCATATTCTAATATTATATCTACAAGTTGATATAGTGTTGAACTGAAACTAGGATTTATCACTCATTCAATTTAAAATTCTTGCAATAGAAAAATGAAGAAATAATTATTCTTGCAATATTAAGATGATGGGTAAGGATGCCTGTTTAAGAAGTTTTTTCATTGTCAGCTAAACTATCTCTAAAATGGGTATTGTAGCAGTGGTGATAATAAAAGGGAGAGCTCAAACTCAAATTTTCAAAAAGATATTATAAACTCAATGGAAAAAGATATGGAAGAAAGAAGCAGAAGAAGATAAAGGCTTACCAAAATCTAATGTTTCAATCTAATTTTTTCAATCAATTTTTCAAAATGATTATACAGTCTAGTTTAGTCAGAAAATGTCCCCAAAATAGACACCTAAATTAAGTGTGTTAGTAGCTTATACACTTTCAGAATATAATGGGCAATTGCTTAGATGGCAGTTTTGCAAATCTAGATAGCTTTTTCCCAGGAAAAACAAAAATAATTAAATTGTTCTAGTCCAAATGTACAATTTATGTAAATATAAATACATAACAATATAAATACAATTTCACAAGAATATAATTAAAATATAAATATATTTACAATATATTAAAAAATTAAAATAAAAATATGTTTTATTAAAGTTTAAGTTAACCGGGACTTCTATACATACCTCTGCTAAGAACTTACTCGACTTAAGCTGATAATTCCATTAGTTATTAGGTTGTGACTACACTGTTTTCAGGCTTCACTAGAATGGAGTCAAAATATTTTTCAGCTCTACTCTGCTTATTACGAACACTGCTATATTCTAGCATGATTGATAGGTGATTTACTCCCTTACATGTTTTTGCTAGTCTAGTCTATAGCAGTCGCTATATGAGACTAAATAGATAATTGAATAAATTATGCAGTAGTGGAGTAAAAAGTAATTAAATCAATTATCTAATAGTTGAGTAAATAAAATAGTTGAGAAAAAAATGTGGCTCCTCCTGCAGACTCTTCTGATCCTTGGAATATTTTTTGTAAATTAAAAAAAAATGTGTGATGTTGCTCCAATGGTGTGTGAAGACATACCTTTTGCTTTCCCATTGCATACTGTGATCAAAGTCAAACCTAACATTGCCTTTAGTTTAATAATACACTACAAGTTTTTCAGATATCCTCTTCTCTTCACACAGGCACCTTTTTTTCCAAGATTATTGTCAGTAACTGAATGTGATAAGAGTAAACAAAACTACTTTTTCTGACAAGCTAATTGTCTGTATTATGGTGAAATTTTGTCCAGGACAAAGTGCTCTCCTGATGAAATAATTTTAAAGCAATACTTCTTCCATCTGCTAAATGGAATTCATAGTCTTTGGATTCCAACTGTTTTAATGAAAGAGAAATTGTCTAGGCAAATGCACTCATAAAAAGTTTCATTTTCCCTAAAAGTATGCTAGTTAAGATTTTGCACTTGAACAGAATCCTCTTATCTGAAATTAGTTCAGTTATTTGCATACATACAGGCCACAGATGGAAAGGAGATTCAAAAGTAAAAACACCATCTGCATTTGACTTTAATGACAAATCATATGGAAGTCTGAGAATCTCTTTTTCAATAACTAAATTACAAAATGGTTCACAAGATCTTCACAGATTCTCCTCGTTTGTTTTGACCCTGCAAAATTATTACTATAAAACCCATCTATGTCTAAGAGAATCAGAAGTACTTCTGTATCTCTTGTAATTAGGGATGTAATGAAGTTGTCTTCCATACACCTTTTGGAATATGCTAGCGTATCAAATCTGTAAGTATATATTTCTGTCAGTGTTGATATTCCCAGTTACAAAGGACATAAAATTTTCTGAACTTGCAGATATTGGTTGTGATGATCAGAGATACCTGGAACCATAACCTTGCCTGGAACAAAATATACAAGGCAACAGTAACATTTGCATTTTGTAACATAATCATTGTGAACTGAAGGCATGCAGCATTTTTCAGGTGTTTCTTAAGTTTGGGAAAGATACACATATGCTTTATTACATGAACATTTTAATCAGTTTTACCAGTATCACATGAAAATATATCAGAACATGAAAGGAAAAAATAAGAGGACGCCAGAACTTTTATCTGGATGGCTACCAATACTCAACATTTAATTTACAGAATTCAAATACCAAACTAGAAAGATCCTTGGGAAACCATAACTGAATCCTAAACTTACATGGTTTTAACTTCGAACTTCCTTTTTGTCAGCCAAAAGATTTAAATTTATTCAGATAAATATTTGTGCTCAGTGTTTGGAAGGTTAGGCATCATTTACTCTAGGATTTAACTTAACTTAAGAATGTAAAGCACACTGAACACACCTAATGGTGTAACAGAGCATGTCACAGAGAAGAACATGTTTCCCAGTCTTTCACATAATACTGGAATTATTTTATTTCCTCCATGTTGAAACATAATTTCTATAAAGTGCAATTTTGACAGGCTTTAGGTCTACCCATTAAGTCCTTTCGGATCATCCTTTTGTCAGGTGTCAGCAGAATTTCTCCCACCCACTCATGCTTTTTTAGCATTCTTTATTTTTGAATTACATTACATTCTCTTTAAACTTCAGGCATCAACTGTATATTCCTGATGCATATGCTTCACCCTTATTGTAATACTTAGGCAGCTTCTCTCTTCTTGTTTCTTTTTTCGTTTGGTTGGTTGGTTTGGTTTCTTTTTTCCTGAGTGCTGTTCTCTGTTTCCATTTTGCCAATGGAAAGATGTGTGGTCAGATGTGTGGAAAGGTGTGATCAGATGTTGCACTCCTTCACAGATTTCAACGTTATTAGCATGCATAAATTATTGTGTCTTAAATAAAAGCAAAATTCTATTATTTATTTATTTACTTCTTCCTTCTTTTCCTTCCTTTCTTCCTCTTCAGCTTTTCAGACTTTTTTATGTTAAAATAATACTCTCTCTTCACATAGCGATTAGTAAACAGAGCTCTAGATGAACTGGATCATAAAGAGCACCTTGAAGAATTATGGTTGTTGTCTGACCAGTCTGACATGGTGTGCTGATAACTTTTCTCATTAAGAAGGCTGTTTATATCAGCTGGGTCATGTAGTTTGATATGGAAGTAAAGTGTCTTTGTTCTTGTGCTGGATATTCACATTAAATGGAATAGCTGAAAAGGAAAAAGTTGAAAATCAATGGCTTAAGGGGCTGTTGCTGTGGTGACATACCTGAAAATGGCAGATATTTTTGACACTCTTTTTTTTTACTCCTTTTCATGTTTTTACTGTTATGTAATGAGAAAGAACCTTGTTCCACTGGTAATAACTAAAGCTGTTGGATAACAGAAGCTGCAGAAACGAATTCTGAGATAGTACCTAGTGAACTATCTATGATCCGTTCATACTACTGCCATATACTCTTTCCTGTTTCAGTCACCTGATATCAGATAAATGCTTTTAGCGTCAAGTGAATTTTAAAAACCCAGTAGGGAATCTGACCATCTGTTGTGTGTTAATCCCAACTAAACCCCACATAGCCGCTCGCTCACTCCCCCCTAGTGAGATGGGGAAAGAATATAAAGGGAAAACCAAGAAAACTCATGGGCTCAGATAAAGACAGTTTAATAGGTAAGGCATAAGATGGGCACACAAGCAAAGCAAAATAAGGAATTTTTTCATTACTTCCCATTGACAGACAGGTATTCAGGCATTTCCAGGAAAGCAGGGCAATGCATAACAGGTACTTAGGAAGACAAATGCCATAACTCTGAATGCCCCCCGCCCCCTTTTTTTCCTCAGCTTTTTACTAAGCATGACATCATATGGTATGGAATATCCCTTTGGTCATCTGGGGTCAGCTGTCCTGGCTGTGTCCCTTCCCAAATTCCTGTGCACCCACTACCTACTCACTGGTGGGGCAGAGTGGAAGCAGAAAAGTCCTTGACTCTGTGTAAACACTGCTTAGCATCAGCTGAAATATCTGTGTTAGCACTGCTGTTGTCACAAATCCAAAACATAGCCCCATAGTAACTTCTATGAAGAAAACTAACCATATTCCAGCCCAAACCAGTACACCATCCCAGTATAATTTTATATTTTGCTCTTTCTCACTGCAAATTATTCTGCAAGAGTGAAAAAACACTTTCATTGTTGAAAGGGTTATGAAGCACTATATTATGAATACATAAAGCATATGAAGCATTTTATTTTTCCCCTTGGCTTTTGATTCCTGAAGATTATGTTCAAAAGACCCTGCTTTCTGTTGCTTGTAATTTTAATAAATTTTAACTGTTTCATCTGGATATATATATTTTTTTTACTCTATATGCTTGCCAAGGTTAAAAAAAGAAGGAATTAAATACTATCTTAATATATGTGCATACATTCACACACAGACATAGACACACATGTACTCATATCTCACTTACATGCCTGTTGTTTCTTTAAGAGGAATGTAAGAGCACTACATTTCTGACAATGGACCCATAGCTTAATTCACCTTTCTGGGGTGATCTCTGTGCCCTTAGGTACTGAAAAGAACATTCCTGGAACTAAATAAAGAGCACAGATGGAAGTAAAAAGGATATCCCTGGACTTGATAAAAGGAAGAATTTTTTTTTACAGTAAGGGTGGGGAAACACTGGAACAGATTGTCCAGAGAGGTGGTAGAAGCCCCATCCCTGGAAACATACAAGTTAGGTTTGGCAGGGCTCTGATTTGCATTACCTGCTTTCATGTGGTAAATAGGGAAGCTAGGTCAAAAACTGTCAAAAAATAAACAACAAAAAAAAGACACACGTGAGGAAAGCAATTGAAGAAACCTGTGAGGAAATACAAATATTACTCTTTTAGTCAGAGAAAACCACTTTTTATAGTTTTCATCTTAACTGAAATCCCAGGGAAATCACTGAAGTTTGCATAGAGATGCATATCCAATCAACTGCTGTACACACTGGGCAATGGTTACAATGATTTCAAACATTAATGAATTTATTTATTAAAGTAAACAGGTATTAGCCAAATTATGCAGCCTGATTGGCAGGTAGCATATATAAGAACCTGAATACCATAGTATTGAACCAGATCAAGGAAGTAGCTGTTTCTGTAAGATATGCAGTATAAGCTGTCTATATGAACAATTGAATTAACACAGTATGTAAAGCCCTAACTATTGAAGAAAGCAACAGAAATGTTGATTTGGGTGTTACAGCTCAACCAATAAAGCACACTCAAATCAAATGAACAAATTATACAGCTACCCCTGGAAAATGCACAGACAAGACTTGTAAAGCATATAAAATTACCAACAATGCAACATAGAGTCATCTGAAATGTCTACTACACTTAAAGAAAATAGTCCATGAGAGTCCATCACTACAATAACATCATATTATACAGTATCTTTCACCTCTTGTCTTTCTATTGTTTGAATTGATTCACTTTGTATTAAAATGATAATAATATTTTATAACTCTGATTACTTAGTTCTTGCTCAGGCAAGACTTACCTGATTTTGGTATGCATTTGAACAAGTAATGTCTGGAAGATCATATCTACAGTGGACTTATAAGTCATAGAGAGGAAGAATTACTACTACATATATATTTTCCAAGTCCTTGAATCTGTATTTAAGACAGATTTTATCTTTCAAGTTTTGGTCCCCCAAAAAAACATCAGACTCCAACAAATAAACAAAAAGTCTCTACTTTTTCCTGCAAAATAATCGGAATATTCTACTGATAACTGTACATCTTTGCCTCACAAGTACACAGAGACCAAATTATACACACAGAACACTTGAAATGAGGATATATTTCTTTCTTGCTTTGTAATTTTACGGGTTTTTTTAGTTTGGGATCCTTACAGTATAAGAAGTTTTCCATCATTTGAATTGAATGGATATAAAACTATTATGGACATGAGTAATTGTCACTAAGATAAATAGGATATTCTGTGGTAAGACTCATTGAAACATTTACTAAAATTTCATAATTAGCATTTGCTATTACGGTGTGCTTCTCAAACATGTATTAGAATGCACATTTAAATGCATTCACCTCAAGTTTCATAAATAAAGCTTGTTCTCAGCATTTACTCTTTGTCAGACTGAAAGTTATGGAATAATCCTGTTCAAAAAGCTTTTACAGAATGAGGTCAGAGGTTATTAAAGCCTCAAAAAATTACTTCAGACAGAAGTGTTGTCATCTTCTGTTATTTAGGCAAGGTGAAAAGGGTAACAATTTTTATGGGAATCAGTCCACTTGTGATCTAAATTGCCTTTTGATAATGTCTGTCTTTTGTCCAAGCTCTGTACAGAGAGATCATACCCCAATTTAGGAATGCTAGAAAAATGCTTCAAAGTTAGATTAAAAGTAACATGTTAGCATGTATTGTCAGAACCACAAACTGAGGAAGGTTTAAATTTTCATTTGGATTTTCATTATCATCTCACTTTTATTGCTTTCTTCACCTTGTTGGCATTCATCTTCCAGAAGAAAGGTAGGCTGAGTTACAGATTTTTATGAATGCATTTCTCTTTAGCAGGAAAATGGACTAGATTGTCATTACATGCTACGGTTAGAAAAATCTGGACAAGTATAGTAAGTATAGTTGAAAATTATTTTCTTAAACTCAGTTTGTATTTGAGTTTGTAATGAGGTTTGAGAAACAAGCCAAACTTGAAGGAATGATGGTCAATAGTCTGTCCTTCTATATAGCTCTGTATCACAAGAAATGCACTTTTTAATTTTTCAGTTAGCTTAGATTTTGAATATTAATTCTCATTACACTTTTTTAGGAGGACATCAAAATGGGGCAAGGTAAATAAAGAACATGCGAAAAACTTATGAGACTAAAAATCTTCATTACATAGCTTTGCATGAGGCATTTCAAAATCGAAAAGCATAACGAGCATGTAAGTATATTTTGCTGTTTTCCATCTCATATGAACCATTTTGACTCTCATATGATGATAATGGTGGTGTTGGGGGATTTGGTATAGGGGAGAACTTTGTAGAGTAGGGTAGATGGTTGGACTCGATGATCCCAAGGGTCTCTTCCAACCTAGACGATTCTATGATTCTATGATTCCAATTACCATATAATAATGATTCTCATTTTAGCTATTACAAAAGCCTCATATCAACATAGGCTAAAAGCTGTTTATCATAAACCTTACTAAAATAAAAATGCCCACATAGAGAAAAGTATTTACTCCTGGATTATGTTATGTTTCTTTATTATTGAAAGAAAAATCTTTGTGATTGTGTCTATGTTTGTATTTAAGTATGAATATCTCCTTTCTTTTGAGAATATCATGCTGAATTTCCTCGTTGAATATAGTTATTAGGTATTCATTTAATAAACTGTGTTTTATTTAGAAATGACTGACAATCAAGTCCTCTAGATTTTTATACTTGATCACTTTTTTGCAATTTATAGTTTAGCGTATATGATAATTATATTTTCTGCATGTCAGTAAAAATTTACAGAAGTAGAAGAGAAAAAAACATAAATTCTGATTCCTTCAGTATGTTCTTCTGAAAAATGATCAAGCTAGAAATCGAATTTGAGGCCCCAAAAATGAGGAAATGAATGATCTTTTTTCTAAAGAGTTTACATTACTTTGTATAAATTGATCTAGGAGTACAATGTTAAAGATGTAGAATGTTTTCTTAGCATCTAGGCATTTTGAATTTGCAGAATTATAAATATGATATTTCAAAAGGTTTTGTCCTTGGCAACTTTGGGTGTATAAATGAAATAAAGCATATTGGGGTTGGGGTTGTTCAGCCTGGAGCAGAGCATCCTGGACTGCATCAAAAGAAGCGTGGTCAACAGGTCAAGGGAGGTGAATCTACCCCTCTACTCTGCTCCGTGAGAACCCACCTGGACCACTGTGTCCAGCTTTGGAGTCCTCAACACAGGAAGGACATGGACCTGTTGGAATGGGTCCAGTGGAGGGCCACAAAAATGATCAGAGGGCTGGAGCACCTCTCCTATGAAGACAGTCTGAGAGAGCTGGGGTTGTTCAGCCTGGAGAAGAGAAGGCTCCGGGGAGACCTGAAGGGGGGCCTACAGGAGAGATGGGGAGGGACTCTTTTTCAGGGAATGTAGTGAGAGGATGAGGGGTATAGGCTTTAAATTGAAAGAGGGGAGATTTAGATTAGATACTAGAAAGAAATTCTTTACTGTGAGGGTGGTGAAACACTGAACAGGTTGCCCAGGGAAGTTGTGGATGTCCCATCCCTGGAAGTGTTCAAGGCCAGGCTGGATGGGGCTTTTGAGCAACCTGGTCTAGTGGGAGGTGGCCCTGACCAGGGCAGGGAGATTGGAACTCGATGATCTTTAAGGTCCCTTCCAACTCTAACCAATCTATGATTCTATATAATATAGGCTCATTTATGCTATCTCATATTTTGAAGTTCATAAAAATTTAACTGAAACCCAAAACTGCAGTGCCTTAACCGCATTTAGGTCTAGCGCAAAAGCTGCAGTAGGATCCCCTGTAGCATTAGAAGTATCAACAGTAGTGGAATAGCAGTTGAATGTCACAAGGTCTGATTGGAGACCAATAATTAGCAGTGTGCCCCAGGGGTCAATCATGGGACAATCCTGTTTACAACCTTTATTAGTGATCTGGACAATGGGACAGGGTATACCCTTAGCAAGTTTGCTGATGAAGCAAATCTGGGGGGGATGGCTGATACACCAGAGGGTTGTGGTGCCATACAGAGGGAGCTTGACAGGCCAACAGTAACCTCATAAAGTTCAACAAGTGTAAGTGTCAAGTCCTACACCTTGAGAGGAACAACACCATGCACAACAGTATGCTGGATTCCACCCAGCTGGAAGGGACCTTTGCAAAAGACCGGAAAGTCCCAGGGGACACCAAGAGCATGAGCTAGTGATGGCTAATTGACATAGCAATGTCAGCCTTGCAGCAAAGAAGACTAATGGTATCCTGTGCTGCACTGGGAGAAGTGATGCCAGCAGGTCAAGAAAAGTGATCATGACCCTCTATTCAGCACTGTTAAGGCCATATCTGGAGTGCTGTATCCAGGTCTGGGCTCCTCAGTACAGGGGAGACATGGACATACAGGAGGAAGTCCACAAAAGACCATTGAGTCATTGGTGCATCTTTCCTACAAAGAAGATGGAGTCACACTCTTTTCAGTTGTTCCCACTGACAGGACCAGAATCAGTAGGCACAACCTGAAACATAGTAGGTTCTGTCAGAACATACCAGGAGCACTTTTTTATTGTAAGGGTGACTGAACACTGGAAAATATTACCTGGAGAGGATGTAGAATCTCCATCCTTAGAGATGCTGAAAAGCCATCTGGACATGGTTCTGAGCAATCTGTTCTAGGTGGCCATCCTAAATGGCCAAAGAAGAAAGAGTATGATCAGCTTTCCTTCCTCACTCCCCTAGAAAACCCCAAAAAACAATAAGGGAAAAAACCCCAAGAACAATTTCTTCCAAAGAGTAAGAATTATCTGTCATGTTTCCAGTATGGAAAATGGAAATTATTTCTGAAGGACAAAACATTGGCAGAACTGAAATATGTCTCCTGTGCTCCATTCAGCACAGGAAACAATACAGGCTTCAAAAAATCATTTCCAGCACTCACTGAAGATGGATGATTATTGCTGGAGAATCTATACCAAGAACAGAAACTGTATTCAAGAAATGCCAATCTAACATCTTCATTGTTTACTGTCCTTTTGTACCAAAGAGACAAAAATGTAACTATAATTTTTGAGAGACTTGTGAAGTCAGCTGATACACAACCACTATTGATGGTCCACATTGCTCCAAATAACATTAATGCCATCTGAAAATACGGCCTTAATAGGATCCAAAGGAGAAGGCAGCAACAGGGAAGGACAACAACAAGGCAGAAATACGTAGTTTTCATCTCAAAGAACCTTTATATTTATTTTCAATATGCCTAAATAAAGTGTGTATAAAGATTGGGGTTAAAAATAAATTATCAGTCCTTCATCCTTTTTTTCCATTACATAAATACAGGTACATAGGCAGATGAAAGAAAAAACCAGCTGTATAAGTGTTTGATGTTCTGGTGTCATAAGCGAAGACACATGGAACATGTGGCTCCACAAACAAGAGAACTTGTGAATGCAGAAACTTCAGTAGATAAACTGTTCTTCACATGTGCATGTACCATTCTGAAGGAAGAGCACACTGTTGATCAGCATGAAGATCATAGAATCATAGAATCATAGAATGGTCCAGGCCGGAAGGGACCTCCAAAAGTCATCTAGTCTGACCTCCCCGCAGTCAGCAGGGATACCCCCAACTAGACCAGGATAGTCATAAACTGGACAATGTGGTTATAAACAGACAAAGGGGAACAAAAAGAGGTACTAATGATCAGGTCTATCTAAACATGGGCACGTTTAACACATTCAGAAGATATGAACACATGCTGGATACAGAGGAAGAAACACTACACTCAGCCTTCTGGCTAAGGTCTTGATAATACAGCCCAGACTTCCAAAGGTACATGCAGAAGCTCCCTGCCAGTTATGCTTTTGCAAATGCCCTTAGAAAAAGGCAGAGAAGCATCACAGATATGCCACATAATAATTATCCCTACCAAGGAGATACTGGGGATGTCATTCAAACTTATATTTCATGAATATAAATTTTAAAAAATGTGCTAAAGGATGCTGTATTTTCCTAGTATTATATTAACGTTAGTTACTGACTGTAGAACATTTTTCTGTGGCAAGTAAGCTGTCTCCAAACCAGAGAAAAAAACAGTTGAGGGTACTGAGGGGATTTTATGCTTTATCGTTCACAGGACCAAAAATGCAAAGCAAAGTATTAAAAATCTCCAAAATATATTCACTGATCCATTCACTTTTAATTGCAAATTCACATTTGTTCTGTAATCGATAAGGTCTGTAACCAATAAAACCGATTAACTGACATTTTATGACAATTGGTCAGCCAACTCTTTTGTTAATTTTTATAGGAGACCTGGAAAAGGATGTATTTTACAATGAAAATTTCCCCTACAGCATTGCCTCAGTAGCTTAATTTGGCAGAAAATGCATGAAATCAGCAAAAGTAAAAAGAACACAGTAGCATTTGGGAATGTAGAAAATGCTGCTTAACCAGCATCATTGCTGTGGCTGCCTGCAGGCTAGTTTAATTAGGCTACAATTCATATGCAAGAAAGTAGTTTTGTAATTACTGTCAAATGACCAAATCTATGTATAAAACCTAAGGAGGATTATGTATTCTCAGTAATGAACCATACTGAAATTGACTGGGATTTGTTAGCTGAGACAACAATTTGGCAAAAATGAACTGTAAAATGTATAATAAAATAAATATACGGGTACTCATATACTAGACAATTTTAAAGAATACAAGTCCGTTTGCTGGATGTAACTATGATTTTTTTATTAGATGAATATACTGATTTTTCTACCAAACCGTGCAGCCATATTTGTATGGATGAGAAAGCATAGTTACTAATTTCAATTTATAAAAGCACGTATTTTTACCAGAAAAATTATAAATTTAGTGGTAAAATTTAGTAAAATTAGAAGTTTAGTATTATGGATTGTGCATAAAGCTGCCAGAATTATATTTGTTTCCACACACACCCCCTTCTATTTTGTATAATTTAAAAACTTGAATGATGGAATTTTAAGTTATCTGCTTTAGTAGCATAACTAGATATTTGTAAGCCACTCAGGTTTACTACAATTTTATTTGATTCATCGTAATCTCTAAAGAAAAGAGGTTTAGTTGAATAGATATGTGTCTGGGGAACAGGGAGGATTTTTTTTTCTTTCCTTTAAATCAGCATATTATTGAAATTAAAACTTAAAATTAAAATATGCTTATTAAACAAAGAAAGACCATAGGATATAATTAATTTTCTAAATGTATATTTTTTGGCTAATTGCCACAATGCTTGCATTTTCAATATTTGCCCTATACTGATGATCACCAAATATTTAAGTCCTCAGAAAAATTTATTGAATTGGGGAATGATGCCACAATAATTACTAAGCCATTTTCATACTTCAGAAGCAACATCTCAAATAAGAAGCATTTCTCAAGAGGCATAATTTAAGAAATACACTAGCAAGTAAGTAATGAAAACAAGCTAGAGATTTTATTCTTGGTTGTTTTTTTTTTTGGGGGGGGGTGTTGTTGTTTTGTCCTTGTTTTTTTTAAAAATTTATTTTACGATGTGGAACAATAGGCACTGGGAATCAGTTAAGTTTGCCAGCATACCAATAGGTGATGAGCATTTACATTAATACTCCAGGAGTTCAAGAGTGCAATTTTCTCAGAAAACTGTCCCAACTCATATCCTGAATTTTTTTTACCAAACAGATGATTATTAATTTTCCACTTCGCTTTCCATAAATAATAATCATTTCTGAAATTCCATATTGTAAAGCAAAGAATGACGTGTTAATTCTCAAAGATTTTTCTAGTATGGAATAATTTGGTGTGTTTTGTGGAGTCTGTGTCCTTCCTTGCCAGGTTTGCATTATTTTCCAATGAAATACAAATGTAGTCATCAGCTAAATTCCATGCAATACATATATATATATAAATAAAATATGAAATTCCATAAGCAATCATACATTGGTAGTGTTTTAATGAAGAAAATAAACCCTGTTTCATCTTTCAAAACTTGATATGAAGTGCTTAGCCTGAAGAAGTGAATGAAAATAAAACTTTGAGGAGGGCATGTAGATTTCTCCAAAGCAGTTACATTTCTTGAGCTCTAGGCTATTCTTCACTTGGCATGTTTTTTATCTTGTCTCCCTGTTCTCAGACATCTGACTTGTGAATAATTAGAGACATAATTAGTAACTCACTTAGAATCTATGCTATTTATGACTATATATATGGAGAATTTGCCAGGGATTTCAACAGTATGGTATGGTAGAACAGGAATTTGGACATAGATGACTTAATTTGCTTCTAGTAAAAATTTTAGATTATATTTCACTCTGTGAGACTCAAGAGAAAAATTAGTATTGCCAAATAGTGTATATAAACAGATATGATATCATAGTAATAAATTCCACACACATATATATGCATTTATAGTGTTATACTAAAAAAAAATAAACATTCCCATTACAAAATTAGAGGTGCTGAAAACCTTGAAACACAGGGGATTTAATTTACTTATCTTCTAATTGATGAGTTGTATGTTTAGCTTTTGTTATTGATGTGAGTCTTAGTCACAATTATTGTCTTTGTTCAACAACTCTGTCAAGGGTTTTGTTTGTTTGGGGTTTTTGTTTAGGGATTTTTGGCTTTTTTTCCCTCAATGAGTACATACGGTACAATTCTAAACTGTCACTCCTTCCTCTTCTACGCAACCAAAAAATAGAATTAATACACACAAAAACACATATCAGACTTTGAGGTGTAATAAGTGGAGAGGGTAAAAAAAGACAGAAAGGACAAGTGATTGTATAAGGTACAAATCCTCAAAAATAAATCAAAGTATTTTCTGATGAAGCAAAAACTAAGCTTTCAAAATTGTTAGCCACACAAACAGCCAAATTCCAAGGTGAATCATCCATCTTTTAATCCATTAGTAACATTTCACATTCTTTTTACTACTAAAATGTAAATTATTTCCTAATTTTAATCTACCTTTAATCCTCAGAAATTCCTAAACTGCTTCTCACACTAGTTTTATAGTAAAATCATAGATTCATAGAATTGTTTTGATTGGAAGAGACTTATGATCACATAGTCCAACTGTTAACACTGCCAATTTAACACTAAATCATGTTCCATAGTACTACATCTACATGTCTTTTAAATACCTCCAGGGATGGCAACCCAACCACTTCCCCAGGAAGCCTGCTCTAATGTTTGACAACTCTTTCGATGAATAATTTTTTTCCTAATATCCAATCTAAACCTCCCCTGGTGCAAATTGAGGCCATGTCTTCTTGTCCTATCACCTGTTACTTGGGACAAAAGACCAACCCCCCAACTCACTGCAAACTCCTTTCAGGTAGTTGTAGAGAGCGATAAGGTGTCCCCTCAGCCTCCTTTTCTCCAGGCTAAGCTAACCCCAGTTCCCTCAGCCGCTCCTCATGAGACTTGTGCTTTAGACCCCTTACCAGCTTCGTTGCCCTTCTCTGGACATGCTCCAGCATCTCAACATCTTTCTCATAGTGAGAGGCCCAAAACTGAGCACAGTACTCGAGATGCGCCCACCTTTAATTTTTTTTCCTCAGGGGGATTAAGTAGTTCACTATGCCATGAACATGATATATGACAGGATATTTTTGAGGGTACAAACAACAGTCATTGTGCTAAACTATGGAGAAAACACAAGGTTTTTCACTCCTAACAGAATTGGCAGCTGTATGGGAAAAAAATAGCATATTTATCAAAGAGACTTAGTATTCTACTTACCCCTCAGCCTGAGGATAGTAGTCAAACAAAATGTTTTGGCAAGCAAGTGTTCTACTTTCTAGCCAGATTTTTCACCAAAGGACCCACCAGGACCTTTGTAGCAGCAGTTTATTCATTGTTACTGATAAACAATTGGCAGATACCTTGAGGTGTCACAGAATAAGTTTTAACAACGTTAAGCTATTCCAGTTACTACAATGCATTTTCTCCAGATTTGTACCAATAAATTAGGCTCTGTTATTTTAAACAGTGTTATGGCAACCTTCCCAGAGCAGATGTCTGTCAGTAGGAGTAAAATCTGCCTTGGAAATTCAGAAGAAAAAGAAAAAAAAAAAAAGAAAAAAATCAGAGCAGCTTGCTAGAGCCAATTAACTGTTAGCAGTCAATGACTATTCAAAAAAAAAAAAAAAGTAAGAAAAAGAGGATCAAACCTGACATTTACTTAATCTTCTTTTATAACTTTCTAGTTCCTATATTCCTTCAGGAAATCTATTGTAGTGTTTGAAATGCTGTTTTCTAATTTCAGTGCACATTTGAAAATAACATGGCTGTACTAAAAAACTTGAAGAAATAAGCTATATGAAAATGAAATATTAAAAAACTTTGAAAAATGCTCAGTTGTTTATAAATGTTTTCTATAGTGTTTCTACCTACAACTATAGTGAATACTAATCTGCATAAGCAGTTTTCTTACATGTTTTGTTATCTCATTTGTTTAATTAGGAACCGTATAGAGATATGAAATATACCCTTTAATTGATAGTTAATGAAGTAGACTGAGGAAAAAATTTCTGACTTCTACTATTTGCTGAAGAAACCATGCTTGTGAGATAAAATATTTCCATAAAACTTGAAACACTGGACAACAAAAAGTTCCATGTCACAAGACACTCAAATGATTTCCAAAAATTCCTGATTCAGGTATAACACTCACACAAAAGAAAAATAAAACCACATTTGAAACTGATATCCTACTTTAGACAGAAATCTGAGAGAAAATTAGTTGCATAAATACATACTGTAAATCTGCTTTTTAAAGAAAGCATCTGGAATTGCAAAATAACCACAAAGACTATGTTGTAGTATTATAATAGTAACAACAACAATAATAATAAAGGCTATTGTGGTTTGAACAGTTTCTAAAAATGTTTGTCCAAACAATTAAAAGTCTTTAAGCAGATTAATAAAAGTTTGTAAAACCAACTGTATTTGGTGTTTCACTTCACAAAGCAAAAGACAAGGTACAGAAGATGTCAGAAGTACAGCAGCTTTCCTCACAGTCAACAATTGGTGTCCTCTCTCTCTCTGTTTAAAAATGAATAAATATCCTCATTGATTTCACTTCCTTTCTACTGAAATTAATTCAGCAAAGAAATACTGAATGAAGATTTTTTTTTTTTTCAATCCTAGATGAAGTACTCTTAAACAAAACATTTAATTGCAGAAAAAAAAATCTGAAATTAATAAGTATTTTGAGGACTTTTTATGCTTTTTTCTTATACATTTTAAAAGAAGTGATTGTTTCATTTTTGAATGTGATAGTTATTTTTTTACAGAATGGGATTTTAATAATGTTATTGAACCCTGAAACAATGCAACAAAAGAAACCTTTACTCTTACATCTGTAGCTAAATAAAATCATTATTGACAGAATAATGTAAAACCTTTTTTCCTACATCAGTGTTGTTCAGTGAAGTTTACACTGACTACAACTTGCTGACATACCTTCAGTGAATAAAACTATCTTCAAAAGTACAATGGTATAAGTGAAAAAAAAAAAGACAGCAAAAGATGAAGAACTGAAAGCTATGGCCGCTGAAATTGGAAAAGTAGATGTCTAAAAGTATTGATGAAATGTTTTATTTAGAAATGAAATAAACAATATTAAAAGTACAAAAATAATGTTTCAATAGTTTCAAAGATGCATTAAAAAAAAAAAAGCATTTTAGGAAACACAAATGAAATGCTAACAGCATTTAATTTTTTTTTTTTTACTTTTTTCCGGAGCAAAGCATTTTCTTCAATAAAAATTTTCAATGTTTTCCATAGTCTCTTCCAAACATGAAAAATACCATTTCTGTTAAAACTTAACCATCTAGGTTTATTGTTTTCTTTCAGTTCAGCTATTGAATGAAGAAAGAAAAAGAAAAGAGTCACAATGGTTTACTGATAATTCCATAGTATTTTAATAAGAGTTTTCATGTTTGAAGTAGAGTCAGGCAAACAAATTAATCAATTGATAAGAATATTACATATCACTTGATATGTCAGCATGTTGATTGTGGGACAAGGATCTTACCATGTGCACCGTTCAGATATTGTGTTCTATTTGTTCAAAACAGGACATCTATTGAAACATGCCATCACATTGCTTGCCTGTCCTATAGAACTTTTCCAAAGGGGGCCACAGTTCATATCCATAGGCAAGAAGTGAGCGTGCACCTATTGCCATCAATAGGGATATTTAACAGTAAGGAATAGTGTACACTGTCTCCGTCTGAACCTATCCAACAATCAGTCTTTACTACACCAACATTTTCTTTTTTAGACTCTCATTTATCATTTCAGTGACTATAAGTAATATTTTTTCTTCTTCTCTTTCATTTTTCTTGTATTAAATCATAGTTTTAAATATTTTTATTGCAGAACATTTCTCAGACTTCCTGTTAGTTCAATAATAGGTGGTAGGACAAAGAGATAAGAACCTCTCCAAAAGAAATTCCTGAATCAATTTTGAGTACAATGTCAGCACAGCTGTGAAAATACTATATTTTCAAGAAACAGAGTTTTGTAGCAATAGTATTGACTTACATAGTCAGTGTAAATAAACAATAATAAAAAAAACCAAACAAAAAAAACCCCACCATTGAAAATGTCTGTAAGACACAAAACGAAACATTTTGCATAACAACATTATCTGAGAACAAATCATTAACATGAACAAATAGGTAACATAGAAAAATATTGTAGCACATCTGGCAAGAACTTTAACAAAAGGAATAGAAATAATTTTGTTCTGCACACTAAGACTGAAAAAATTCTTACATACTTGATAGAATTTCTGTCTCTGAAGTAAGCTTATAATACATTGTTTGGAATAGGAATTGTACTTTCTCCTGTAATGAAAGGTTATACTAAAATGCATTTTGAGTGAAAAAGCAAGAAAACCTTTTCTTCAATAAACCCTGAAGATATGGGATAAACATTAATAAATTTGTATATCTTAAGGTGAGTAGAAACCACATAATCATTCAATTCAAGTATTTTCTCTGTAAACAGACTTTACAGTTTCCTCAGAAGATAATTTACAGGATGTACTTCAGAAAGATATAAGGACTTATTTTAGTCTTCAGGTCATGATGATCCCACAATCTCAGCTGGAAAGCTCTTCTGTCTTTAATCCTCTCACAGTTACAGCTAGGAAGAGGCATCTCATTTCTGATTTAAATTTCTGTGTTCCAGATACAGCTTTTGGAACTTGTTATGACATTTTCAGAGAACTGTAGAACTTTTGAAACTCAACTTTACTGAATCTCATTTAAAGTAATCAAGTTATCACTCTAACAAGCTTCTGAAGCTCAGCTGATGTAACTTCATACTGTGATGGTTTCATGCTGTTTTTTATCCCCCTTGTTTGGATACTCTAGCATTTTGACTACTTGAAATATAGAAACAGCATCCTATAATATCATTTCACCCTTTAATAACACTTTGAATGACACTGAATCAAGAATACAGGAGTAATTCAGAAGAATCAAGAATCTATTATATGAACTACTACAACCTGAGATTAGATTAAACATCCTTTTGGTTTTTTTTAAGAATATGTCAAGAAACAAAATAAAATGCAGTGGAGAAACCCAAACTATATCAACAAAGGTTTTTTAAATCTACTTTTCCCACAGTGAAGTAAATGAAAATGGTTTAAGTAGATCTAGTTTCTGCAGAACAAATTAACCAATGTATTTTTAACAACAGATTTCTTGTTATTGTTCTGGTTTAACCAACCTAATATTTTGTCTGAGACAGAAAAAATGAAGTCCCAAATGATATACTTTCTTGCTCTTAAAAATTTAGGAATTGTGTTGGAAGTCCTTGAATCTTTATAAGCCCTGTGACTTTTCAAGATTTGTTAAAAGTTTTACCATTAGTGACAAAAATTCCACAGTAAGGTCCATTAGGGATCTTGGACGATTATTATTATAGCTCATTGATTTAAAAATGGACAATTTTAGTAAATGCTATTATTGTTAGCTACATTTGTGCATAAGCCTGAAGATAATAAATTCCTTACATGGACAATTAAAATTACATGCTAAATTTTTGCCATCACTCTTAGAGGGAACAGAAAAAATCCCAGTCTTTTATATTAAAGTACAATTCTGCTGACAAATAACAGTCAGTGAGATGAGATTCTGATTTTTTCTACAGCAGTGTTTTTCTTCAGTCTGCTGTGAAATTGCTAAATAAGTACCTAAGAACCCACCATCTATCACTGTTTTAAAACAGAGTAAAATTCAAAATATGTTCTCTGAGCTCTTATCTGTTTTATACCTCCTGTCTCCAAATGATTCTCATCATGCTCTGTGCTTTGTGAGAGCACTTTTCTGCTCTAGTCAAGATTACAGGCCCTTCCCAGGTTTTTCCCAGGTTAGTCTGTGAAATTACTGTTTCTAAAAGATTGGTAAAAATTCCATTCCATCATTGTATGACATTGTGGGGACAACTACCTGGAAGCAAAACTCATACAGAAAAATACAAGAAAGAAGAATGTAAAGATTGTCTTCTTTCCAAAATACAGACAAAAGGATGTTTTTTAAGGCCTATGTTTTAATATATTTTTAGTCATAGTCTTTTATGAAATATCCTCCACAAAAGGGAACGCAGAAACAGAGTATGCTTGGTTTAAAAGTTCAACCGGGATTACACAGTTTTGGGTAGAAATAAATAAATAAGTAGAAGTAGCAACTTTCTGATAAGTATATGTGCAGGCCACAGGACAAGTAGTTCAGTCTCATTTATCTCTCTCCTCATTATTCCTGTAGATTTCAACCTCATTGGAAAAACTCCAGAGTCCAGCACCCTACTTCTGACAATGATCTGTGAACTGGGTGGATGAGAGGATAAAATACTTTTCTTGAACCACTAAATCAGTTTAACAACTCAAATAATTTTTATCTTTCATATCCATTTTATTACCTCCTCTTTCATTCCATCATTTCCCCTCATTTTCCCACAGGCACTAATCACAATGCCACGCTTAAAATTTCCAAGCCAAGTTCTTGTGCTTTCTTTCTCCAAAAAGCATGAGACTCTTCCCAGTGGTGCCTAGTGACAGGACAAGGGGCAACGGAAACAAGCTGGAACACAGGAAGTTCTGTCTCAACATGAGGAAAAACTTCTTTACTTTGAGGGCGGCAGAGCACTGGAACAGACTACCCAGGGAGGTTGTAGAGTCTCCTTCTCTGGAGATATTCAAAACCTGCCTAGATGCATTTCTGTCCAACCTGGTCTAGATGAACCTGCTTTAGCAGGGGGGTTGGACTAGATGATCTCTGAAGGTCCCTTCCAACCCCTACAGTTCTGTGATTCTGTGACTCATTTCCTGTTGTAAATTCCCTTTTCCCTGTTAAGGCGATCAAATCAGGGCAGACATCAATTACAACCAATATTTATTAGAACACCTTTTATTAATTATGCTGTTGTTATTAAGGGTAGATAACTCTTTGTACAACGCATTCACATATCCCTTCCCATAGTACACTCTGGAACGTATAGATGCTTGCACACAATTGCTGTTACTTGGTTAGAGCAACAGCTGGAAGGAGCGCAGAAGCAGAGGTTCACAGTGAGGGTGCTAAGCTGGTTTTCAGAAAGTCCTTCAAATGGTCTGTCCTGGTTTGAGGTAAAACAGAACTAATTTTCTGTTCAGTAATTTTACTTTTTTAGCTGGGCCTCTTCTAACTAACTAGCTCTGAAATTAACAGCATTTTGTTTGGAAACTGTTCGGTCTTACAGTGATGAGACCTGATTATACCAAGGAATGGTATGCAGAGAGGCCCTTGCTTATGCTTTTTGCTATAACAACCAATGTCAGGCAAATTTGTTATTTGCCCCATTGGAGGGTCGGAAGCGGAAAAGTATAGAGGGGTCACACCTGTAGGGAGGAGAGGACAGGACAGGTGACCCAAAACTGACCAACAGGGTATTCCATCCCATCTGCATCATGCTCAGTATAAAAGATGAGGGATCAAAGGGTCA